>PVJL010006551.1:31364-90557 GCA_004026885.1 Lyroderma lyra
TTTCCCTGATAGCTAATGAGGATGAGCATTTTTTCATATGTCTGCTGGCCATTTGTATTTCTTCGTGGGAGAAGTGTCTGTTTGGTTCTTCTGCCCACTTTTCAATTGGGTTGTTTGTTTTTTTGTTGTTAAGTCTTATTAGTTCTTTATACATTTTAGATATTAGACCCTCCCATTCAGTTGGCTCTCTCTTTGCCTTGTTGATGGTTTCTTTTGCTGTGCAGAAGCTTTTTAGTTTGCTATAGTCCCATTCATTTTTTTTGCTTTTACTTCCCTTGCCTTTGAGGTCAGGTTCATGAAGTCTTCCTTGAGTCCTAGGTCTATAAGTTTAGTACCTATGTCTTCTTCTATACAGTTTGTTGTTTTGGGTCTTCTGTGAAGGTCTTTAATCTATTTTGAGTTAATTTTTGTATATGGAGAGAGTTCACAGCTCAAGTTCATTCTTTTGCATATGTTTTTCCAGTTTTCCCAGCACCACCTACTAAAGAGGCTGTCTTTTCCCCATTGCATATTTTTTGCTCCTTTATCAAAAATTATTTGTCCATAAATTTTTGGATTTATTTCTGGGTTTTCAGTTCTATTCCATTGGTCTGTGTTTCTGTTTTTCTGCCAATACCAAGCTGTTTTGACTATTGATGCTTTGTAATATAAATTGAAGTTGGGGAGGGTAATGCCACCAGCCTTATTCTTTTTATGTAGTATTGCTTTGGCAATTCGAGGTCTTTTATGGTTCCATATAAATCTGATAATTCTTTTATCTATTTCATGAAAGTAATTGCAGATTTTTCATTGTCAGGGTATAAAAATAAAATTGACTTTGGTAAATTGATTTTGTATTCTGAAAACTTTTTGAACTCATTCGTTAGTTTTAATAGATTTTCCCCCCTTACGACTTTTTATATACAGTATCTTGTCACCTTTAACACAGTTTTATTTCTTCCTTTCCAATCTGGATGTCTTTTCTTCTCAGCAAGGTTTATCAGGTTGAGGAAATTTTCTTCCAGTCTTAGTCTGTTGAGTATTTTTATCATAAAAGCAATTTGGACTTTGTCAAATGCTTCTTCTGTTTCTATTGAGATGATCATGTGAATATTGTCTTTCATTTTCTTAATATGGTGTATTACAGTGATGCTCATAAACTCTTGATCCATCCATTTGTGAGAAAACTAGAACCATATTCAAATACTCGGCCTGTAATTCCTGCCAGGAGGAGACTTGAATACAGTGGGATCCGTGATTATTACTGAGACTGTCGGATGCCACCCAGTTAAATCTCTCGAGCTCCAGTACAGTCACTCCCTCTGCTTCATCCCAAAGGACTCCTCCTCTCTGCTTGAAAACCTATAGTGATGGGGAAGTCACTTCCTAGGATAGAGAGATGTGGCAGACCTGGAAGTGACCTTGAAGAGTGGCAAATAAATCACAAGTATTCAACCTTTTGGTTTCCCTGGGCCACATTGGAAGAAGAATTGTCTGGGGCCAAACATAAAATACACCAACATTAATGATAGCCAATGAGCTATAAATTTTTAAAAAGTCACACAAAAAAATCTCATAATGTTTTAAGAATTTGTGTTGGACCTTATTCAAAGGCATCCTAGACTGCAAGTTAAATGTTTACTATAATCCTTTGACTAAAAATTGTACCTCCTCCTCAAAATATAGTGAAAGCTTTCTTACTTGCATAAGACAAAACCCCAATTCCAACCAACTTAAGTGAGAAATTTATTAGAAAGCTATTGGGGTTGTCAAAAAATTGAAGGGAGGTCCACAGAGATTAGGACAGCTCAGAAATCGCAGGGATAGGAACTGGGAGATCAGGACCTCACCTCACCTATGAGGTTGCCCTCCATGGCCCCGCCTAGGTTATAGCCCCGCCCCCCATCATTGCCAGGGGCAGGAGACTGTGATGGAGCAGTGAGAGGAGCCACTCCCCAAGGCAGTATCAGTTATTATCAGGAGGACGCGAGAGGGGTGTTGGGTGAATATAGTATTACCTCATTGCCAGTCTCTTTTAGGGATCAGGTACAGATGTTTCAACTACAGATGTATTAGTGAGGGACATTTAAGGAACTCTATCACCTCTATTAAAACATGATCATAGGTTACCTGGGGGCAAGTAGGGAGGGGATGAGAGAAGAGGAAGCCGGTGGGAGAGGTGGAAGCGGGTGACAAATCTATGGTGATGCAGAGAGAACTCACACTGGGTGGTGAACACATAATGCAACACACAGACGATGCACTGTAGAACTGTACACCTGGGACCGATGTAACTCTTGTTAACCAATGTGGCCCCAATACGTCTAACAATAAACAAAAGCATCATCACAGGTTAACTTACCAAAGTACTAAGCCATAACACACAGAAGCCTTAAAGGGCTGGAACCCAGGATAAGACATGTATTAGTCATGCAGGGCTGCCATAACGCAGTACCACAGACCGGGTGGCTAAAACAACAGAAGGGTCCTTTCTCACAGTCCTGGAGGCGGGGAGTCCCAGGTGAGGGCGCCAGCCGAGTTCAGTTTCTTCTGAGGCTTCCCTCTGTGGCTCTTTTTGCTGTGTCCGCACGTTCTTTCCTCTGTGTGACTTTATATCCCTGGTGTCCCCCTGTGTATCCTAATCTTTTTAATAAGGCATGAGTCCAATTGGTTAGGGCCCACTCTACTGGCCGCGTTTTTAGCTTAATTACCTCTTTAAAGGTCTTACCTCCAAATACAGACATATTCTGAGGTGCTGGGGGTTAAGCCTTGAACATGTGAATGGGGGGGGGCATAATTCAGTCCATCAAATGAAGGTTGGAGAAGGTATATGACAGGCAATTGATGGTGGGATTACCTCTTTTGGGAGCCAGAAGGGGAAAGTTGGCTATGAGTTCACAGGTAAGGAGCCAAGTATCTCAGGGTGACTGAGATAGCACTTGGAGCTGCCAGGGCTCCTAAATGTCAGTTGAATAGATTTCCTGGCCCAGCTACTCATTTTACAGATGAGAAACCTGGGGTGCAGAGAAGAGACATTGCCCAAGGCCACACAAACAAGCAGTCTTTACAAAAAGGCCTAGCAGCAGAGAGGTCAGAGGAAATGTGGCAGCGGCAGCTCGCTGGCCACTGAAGAGTCCCTTCCATGGTGTGGGGCTGGGACTCCATGCCCGCCCCTCTGCCTCTGTGTGTGTCCATGTGCAGCAGTCAGCGTCACAGCAGGACACCGGTGGCACACTCATTCTGGGCAGTCGTGTAGAGTTCAGAAAGGGACCATGTATAACAGTGTATGCAGGGTGTCAGGAAAGCCACAAACGATAGTGCAGCTTCCTGGGGCTGGGCCGCCCCTGAGCCTAAAAGGGTAAGACCCGGGGGCAGTGACACAATTTGGAGGCAGTGACTATGTGGAGAGGGCAGGGACAGAAACTATGGCCCTTTTGGAGAGGAACAGAGCCAACCTGTGGAACCTGGCAGGAAGGGACTGGGAGAAATATTCAGCCACGCTCGCCTCCGATCTCCAGCCAGCAGCCCCCTTGACAAGCCCACCTAGAAGCAGAGAACAAGGGGTCCCATTGGTATAATCCATGCCGGTCAGCCCCCCAGCCATGGAGCAGGAGGAAGTAGGGTGGGCAGTGGTCTGAATAAGGACGGGGAGTCTTTCAGAAGCAGCCAGATTTGGTATGCCACCTGCCTGAGCTCTGGCCATGGATGCAGGCGGAAAGGATGGATGCCTCCCTGTTCAGTGTCACCCATTTAAAGACTGTCCCAATCCTCTCTATGCGGCCTCTTCCCTACCTGCTGGCTGGAGGTCAACCCCCAGCATGGAAACCACACACAGAAAATAGTAGTGCCACCATCAGCCCGGGTCCCCAAATGCCGTTCGTGGAGAGGATTCCCTCCCCACCCCACCGACCAAACTCAGCACGACGGAGAAACAAATGTCTGTCACGGTAAGCCACTGAGATTTGAGTCTATGTGCTAGAGCTGTGGCTCGTACAGTAGAAGCGGAGTCTGCAGGACGGCCTGGCTCTGAGAAGAGGAGCTGGATTTTATTCTGGGCGTGTCTCTCCCCATAAAGCCAGGTGAATAAATTTGTATTATCAGAAAGGCACTTCATCTCGTTCCAAATAAAGATGTGGTGGAGCCACAAGCTTCTGTTTCGGTTACATATTTATTTGGGGACCTTCTGCTGTTAGGTGTAGTTCAGGTCTCCTGCTTTGTCAGAGGCCTGTTTTTGTGTTTTTGTTTTTTTTCATTTTGTGGCTGAGCAAGACCCAAGTTGGTGAATTGTCCCCTATTCAGTCAGGAAAACATGATGTTTTTCATTGCAAATCGCTTTAGAGTTTTGTTGGCAGGGGCTGTTCCAAAGCTTGGAAGGGGTTCTGGATGAAAGCCAGGACCCCAGACCCTCTTGCTCCCCTTGGCATCTCCGACCCCTAAAATGGAGTCAGATCGTGGTGCTCACAAAGGCCGCTGGGGAGAAAAGTGCCTTGTCAGAGGCTTTAGAATCTCTCTGGAGATTCGCACACCATGCCCAGGCCCACCCCTTGGCATCTGCTCCCTGAGAATCTGATATGCACCCCACCCCACCCATCAGGTTGAGAACCCAAGCATGACCAAGAGGAATCCCTTCCTGATCAGGCTTGCTGGGACTTCAAGAGCCACATGTAGAGCCCTGGGGCTTCCAGCCAGGGCACCTTCAACAAATAGAGGGCACATCTGTGCATTGGGACGTTTAGATGGCCTGGCCTGGCCTGGAGTGTTGGGGTCTGTTCTGGAGCCTTTGTGATCTCATTTGTCTTAGCTTGCAGCTCCCCTACAGGCGAAAGGAGGTGGGCAGAGAGGGATAGCTCAGAGCCAGGTCGTTCTCCTACTCCAGCCTTCCTGTCTACATTATTCATACCCATGAGGATTGCATTTGACTGCACACAACGGACACTAACAGCAGCATCTATCTCAGGCAAGATTTCCATGGTGGGAACCACAGGCCAAATAGAAGAGGGACAGACAGACCGCAAGGGGAAAACCAATGTGGGCGACGATGACTTGCTTTGACTTTCACGTGCTTTTAGCATCTCTGGCAGCTCAGTCTGACACTGGCCCATGACTTGACTTTACTCACATGATTCTATTTTATTTTCCTTCATGGCGCTTATCACCACCTGACATATGTTGTCGTTTATGGTTTATTTATCTGTCTTGATTACTATTGTATTCCCCAGTTTCTAGAGCAGTGCCTAGCATATAGTAGGTGCTCATTAAGTGTGTTAAATGAATGAATACTTCATTTCATCTGAAGTTTCTCAACAACTTAGTGTGGCAAGCAGGGCAGAGGGTGCTGTTATTCATTTCACAGATGTGGAAACTGAGGACCAGGAGGTTGACTTCACTAAAGCCACGAGGGAACTGAGGGAGCCTCATTCCTTCTGATTCCTAACCAGGGGCTGCATGTGTGGGGAAAACGGCAGAGAGGCTTCTTACATAACTTGGTCTGTGCCCCAGACGTGTAAAGGTCTCACTGGGGCCTCTGCTCAGAAAGTTGCCAAACTACTCAGGGAAAGGTGAAAAGAACAGGAGATAAGAAGGCATTCCCAACCAAGAGACTGGGAAGATAAGGATTTCAGAATCCATGGACCTGCAGGTTGGAAGAGGAAGTGTGACATCATCGAACAGGTGGCTTTTGGTGCCCTCAGTTCCACCCTCCCTCCTGCTACTTACTCTGCCCCCAGAGGTGGTGAGCTCCCTGTCCCTGGAGGTGTTTGAGCAGGTGCTGGATATCTACTTATGGAGTATGCCGGAGGTGGAGTGTTGTACTCACCTCCTAGCAGAAGGCAGGCGTGCGGCGTCACAGGACAGGCCTAGCAGCAGCCCCCAACACCAACACAAGAGGCTTTTGCACCACCTTGTGGGCATCGTTTTAAACTACAGGATCTTCCACGGGGAGAAGCTGGCAGCTCGGGTGTCCCCACAATCCTGGGCAGGGAAGCCAGAGAAAAGCGACTCGAACGGATTCATGAAGACCCGTACAGTTTGCAAGAGCTCAGCCGGAACCTGCACTGGGCCAGGCACCAGCAGGATCCGAGAGGTCGCTATTACAGGAAGGATTTGCTAACAGGACTCAGGGGCTGCTGAGGTGTGTCCTGAGACAGGAGGGGATACATCCTTCCCAAACTTTATTCCAAATCCCTAGGATGACTCACCGAGAAGCTGCCTGGAGAATGGCAGGAGAAGGCTCATTTGCTTATTCTGCTCATCTGTGCATTTGGCAGTGCCCCTGAATTGTCTTTGCCCAGGGGCAGGCTGACCAGGCGTCCCATTTGAAATGGGACAGAAAATAAAGGTACTGTCCCATTTCAAATGGTACATACTCGTATGGGCAGCCTAGTGTCACTGGGCTAAATTCAAGGTGTCAGTAGGCTGATCAGACAAACCATTTGAAATGGGATAGTGCCATTGTTCTCTGTCCCATTTTAAATGGATCAGCCTACCCAGAGGTAAAAGTTCCCAAATGAGTCCAGTTCTGCATGAGCCTCCATGAAACCACCAAACCAAACCAAAGCCCACCAACACCACCCAAATAAAATCCCTTTAAGCTTTAGTCCCATGGACATCAGATTCTGAAAATTTTCATCTTCTAAAGCTCCTATTTTCTTTATATTTGTTATACCATGCTTTATGTTTATTATCTTAGTGTATCATTTGTTGTCGTCAAAGGCCTTTGCAACTACCGGGAGAAGCCATGATGATCTTCGTGCATAAGCATTACCGCACCGAGTTCACTTCAGGTGAGCAAAACCGAAGACATCTGAGAGCTCCGTGGGCTGGGGTAAGGGTTGGATTCTGCTCACCCCTCCTATGACACTGACATGGCCCTGGGGACACTCCCAGCCCAGACATTCTGCTCTGGGAGGTTCCCTAAGGGGAACATTCTCCCTGCGCTGTGCTGAGCCCCTGTCCCAGCTCAGCTGCTCCTCTAGCCATTTCTCCCTCCAGCTTCACTTCATTTCGGTGGGGAGGGGGGACTAGGGGGGGAGGCTTGATTTTAACCACCCCAAGCCTAGATGTGGGCATCAGAGGCTGGCCAGGCTCCGGGGAAGTAGTGCAAGGACGCTCCCAGCCCCGGGCCTGAGAGCATGCAAAGTGGTAAAGTCTGCTGGGTGAGCACTGAAGGGTGTTTGCGGACTGGCATCAAATAATGTGGCTCTTCCCTCATGGCATCTGTTGCCCTGTGACATGGGGAAAACAGAGTGGAAGACTGTATGATTGTCCTTAGGGACACTTTTTCTGGCACCTGCCAAGCAGAATTCACTAGTGCCACTTTGTCGCCCGCTGACCCAGTGGGAAGGCCTCTCGCTGCATCTCACAACTTCTGCTTATCAGCTGCTTCCGCTCCCCGCAATGTGTGAACTTCCCAAGGGCAGGGGCCTTACTCTCCTTTGCATGCCACCCCCACCCCTCCCATAGGAGCAATTAACTTATGAGAATGCTGGAATTTTAAAAATTAAGATCATGATTAATGTATGTTTAAAATATGCACATTCTGACCTCAGGACAACCCACTTAAACTCCTCATCCTAACCTTGGGGCTGCCCCAGGGGCAGCTTCATTCGGAGGTCCCACACGGTGGCCAAGCCAGTGTGGAGGAGGGGACCTCACACCAGCCCTGGACAAGGCTCCTTCTGAGCCACCAGACAGTGGGTCGTTTGGAGACACCAAGCCCTTACTTGGAAAATGTGCGTGTTTTCTGCATGTCTCTATAAAAGTGCTGAGAGAACACATGAGTAGAAAATGTGGATTAACATCGCGGGAGGGACCAGAAGAAGGAGTCAAGGAAAGCTGTCACCTCCAGGATCCTGCACGAGGAAGATGGTGGGTCACCAGCACCGGCCAGGCTTCCTGCAGTTAGGAGCCCAAGACAGGGCGGGGCCACCACGATTGGAAAAAGCACCACAGGCTGTACACCTTAAGCCTACACTGTGTTGTGTGTCCATCGTATCTCAGTAAAGCTCGGGGGGCGGTGTTGGGGGGGGGGTGCTAGCTCTGGAGCTTCCTTGGGAGGAAGAAGCTTTTCTCAGCAAGAATCCATGTCATGGAGGAGATGGAGCATCACTGAGCCTGTGCTCCTGGGTTAAGCCAAACGTGACTTAACTGGATGGAGACAGCAACTTGCATCATGTATGTCATTAATGAACTTCTTAATATACTCATTTTTTTCATAAACTATTTACTGTTGACATTGATGTAGCTCCCAAAAAATAACTTTTTCAAATCATGAGAATGTATTTTCCGCTTATGAAAATTATTTGCGAGGAAGTCCATTATGACATAGGTTGTTTTCAGTGACCCACGACTTTTCAGGAATCTAATTATATAAAAAGGGGATGTAAACCCAGAGCCTCACCTGATGCCAGGTACACAGCAGGTGCCCAGTTCACGTTCACAGAAGGAAGGGCTGAAGAATCCCTTTATCCCTGGCCCTCAGGTATCCACCCCAGAGCCTTCCATGCCTGGGGAGGCCGGGAAAGAATGGAGCTGAGCCCAGGGCTGAGCAGAGAATCAGGGACATGGGACCTGGGCTGGTGGGCTCTGCCTACTCTGGCCCCCACGGTCCATGTTGGATGAGGTTCGTCGTGCTGGGTGAAGACATAGTCCCCAGGGTATGTAGCTGTTTCCAACCATTCACATACCAGCAGGCAAAGGTCAATGTGGTAACTGGAAGAAGTGACTTATGACTCCATTCTCCTGTTTAAATCTGTACATCTGGAACCCAGGAGCACGATGCAAAACAAGAAGAAATGAGGCAACAAGAGAGGCCAGCAGGCTGAGCTGGGCTGTGTGATCCTGGGCAGGGCACCCCACCTCTCCAGCCTCAGTTGTGTTACCGATACAAGGCGAGGCTGGACACGTTGATTTCGCCCAGTCCGGTTATGCAGTTCTGGGTTGGGGGTGATGAGAAAGGCTATGGGGCGGGAGTTCCTCCTGGAGTGACGTCAAGGAGACAGAACAGTATCAGGGAAGATGGAAGGGGCAAGGAGTCTCCTACTGAACCTTTCTGCCTGGCTCTTCCTGGGGTGGAATTGCAGAGGGCTCCAGATAGGACTAAGCCAGGAGTTTCCCTGCTCATGCCTGGTCACAGAGTCCCAAAGTCCAACACTCCTTATCAGCTTCTCCTGTACAGTGACTCAAGGCCAACTCAGACAGACGGGGGGTTTTCTCACCTGTTGGAGGCAAGAGGTGGAGGTAGTTCCCTCCTTCCAAGAAAGAAGACGGAAATTCCAGAAGTTCTGTTTTCGATTAGGGAAAACACTCTCCTTTCTCCCCAGCCTTCCCTGGGGGTCTGGGGCAGAGGCTCCAACCTCCCTGGGAGGCCCCAGCTAATTCTAGGGGTTGGGGAGCAGAGAGGAGAAGCTGAACCAGCAGGACAGAGGCATTTTCATGCTTTAGAGTGCCTTTCGGTTTGGCGTCCTCTTAGCTAACACGGATTAAGTGCTCCTACAGAGCAGGCATACACTAAGCACCTCACAAATATTATCTTACTGGAGTTTTCTGGCTATCCTGTGAGGTCAGTCAGGAGTGGCATTCCCATTTTATAGATGAGAAACCTGAGGCCCCAGAGAGGTGGGACAACTTGCCCAAAGTCACGTACAGGTATAGGAGCACAGGAAGCCATAGATGGAGGTGGGTGGCACTCTCCGCTGGGTTATAGTCACGGTCACTAAAGGACTGAAAACTGAGGACAGCGGGGTTGGGACAACTGAAACAAACTATTCTGCAAAGATGCCAAGGGCAGAGGGGTAGGGCCATGGCCTCGGCTCAAGAAGTGCCCAGGGCACTCAGAGTCACTGGGAGAAAATGGGGAGCACCCCTGGGTTCCAGAGAGGCAGCCCAACTCTGCGAGGCTCTGGCTCGGCTTCCCCATCTTTACACCTCATGGGGTTGGCATGTGAACTGAATGAGATAAAATATAGGTAGGACCCTCAGCACAAGGCCTGCACACAGTAAGCACTTAAATGCCAGGAATCGTTACTGTTATTATTACTAAGGGTGACAAAGCCATAATCCTTTTGTCCATTTCATTCATCAGCCCCCTGAGGATTTTCATGAGCATGTGCCTTTGACAGACGAGGAAAGCTCTGATTCCCCCTTCTGTAAATCGAAGGAGCTGGGCTGGATGCCCTCTCAGCACACAGCTACCTCTCCCAAGCTGGCCCGGTACCCAGGGGCAGGGAGAGAGTTCATGCCCTGAGCCCCTGCTTCGCCCCAGGGCTGCCCTACCCAAAGAATGAAGCCCCCACAATGTCCCGGACGTGGGCCTCAGCCCACCCAGGTCCCCAGGCAGCTCTGAAGTCCGACACAAAAGCTATGATCCAGGAGGACACAACCCTGCAGGGATCCCTGCAGCTGCCCTGGGAGGAGGGAGCCGGCCATGTAGCCAGCTGCCTTCGTGGGAGATGCAGTCGCTGTCCTGTCCATGCCCGGAGTCCCTGTGCCCCTCATGGAGACACTTCCAGCATCTCCTCCTTGAAATCCATCCTCTCCTGCTCCTGGCTCTCCAGCTGCTCCAGGCGGCTGTCCTTGTCTTGGATGACCTTTCCGGGTATCTTCAGAAATCTGGAATTCAGGCCCCAGCTGCAAATGAGCCCCTGCACCAGCTGCGGGGTCTTCCAGCCCACCCATCCGGAGCCCACCTCCCCTTCCTACCTCGGCCCCGAGGCCACTCACCTGAACAGGAGTTTCTGCCCGGGTTCCTTCTTAATAATGTTCAGCTTATAGTAGTGGCGTAGGGCACGCGACATCTTCTCGTAGGTCATGTTCACCCGGTTCTAGAAGGCAAAGCAACCACCGATCCCCACCCTGCTCCTTCCAGGTCTCAGTTTCCCCACCTGGAAGGGAGCAGGTCGGACTGGATGGCTTCTTAGGTCCCCCAGCCACAGTTTCCGTGAGGGCAGACGAGAAAGTTCTCTTGAGTTGGGAAGGTCAGGGGACAAATAATGGGACAGGTCTCTCACCTAGCTAGCTGAGAACCACGGGGCAGGAGTGAATCACGTGTTGCTTTTAAATAGCAAAAGTCACAAGTAGTAACAGATAAACATGTATATTTAGTTGGAAATGTATTCAGAGGCAGCATGGTGACGGGGACACGAGGGCCCTGCCACCAGCTGTGTGACTTTAGCCAAGTCGCTGTCTCCTGTCTCTCTGGGGAGTGAGCAGTGCAGAGCAAAGGCAGAGAGGATGGCCCCAGCTCCACCATCTGGCAGCTGTGTGACTTTGGACAAGTTCCTTTACCTCTCAGAATCTGTTTCCCCGATTATAACATGAGGATAAGAACATCCATCTCATGAGTTTGTTGTGAAAATTAAACTGCTAATCCATGAGATTACTTAGCCTAGTGCCTGGCATGTAGTATGTGCTCATTAAATGAAATTACGACGCTCTAAGCCTCAGTTTTCCTCTTTGTACTACACAGGGATTGGACCAGATAAGCATGCCCAAATGTCAGTTGTTTGCATCCTTGCAGTGACCAGCAGAACGAGAGGCAACAAAATAGAGTGGAGCACAGAGCTACATGGCCTGGGTTCGAATCCCTACTCTGCCACCTTCTGGCTGCTGACCCTCGAACAAAGTGATAAACCACTCTGTGCCTCAGTTTCTCCATCTGATAACTACCCTCACAAGGTTGTTGTGAGGATTAAATGAGCTAATACAGGTAAAGCCCTCAGAGCAGTGTCTGCCAATCAAATGCTATACCATTTTAGGAAATGTGCTCGTATATTGCAGATTATCACTGCAACAGTTTAATCTGCAATACAGGTGTTAACAGTTTTCTTTAAGAGACTCATTTTTTTACTTAAATGAATTAATTTGTAGACAAGGACGTTTGCCTTATAGCACTACTATAAATGATGAGATTGTGGGAGTTCCCTGATGGTGTAGTGGCTTAAGGCTTTGTCGCTGGCACTGTCAACGCTGTGACCTGGGTTCGATTCCCGGCCAGGGAGCTACCCACATACCAAAAAGCTAAAAAAAAAATATTAAAAAAAAAAAAAATGATGAGATTGACAGAACAGTTAAATTTTTTAATCCTAATCCTTACTAAAGTAAATACTTAGTTATTAGAATCCACTGGCAGACACCCACTTAGGTGTGGGCAGTCCTGGCAGTGGGAATGCTGGTCTCAGCCATTCCCAGGCCTTCCCGGCCCTGACACCACATGCTCTGTGGACCCTGGGACCTGGGTTTCCGTCCCAGCTTTCCCCAGGGAACCAGCTTCCTCGTCTGGCCGTGCAATTCATGTAAATGTGCTTTTCGAAGTTCCAACACTAAGCAAAGGTGGGATTAAGAGATTAGAAGCCAAGAGTCTCGAGTTCCTGGGACGGTCCCTATCCTCAAGAAATAACTGCCTGTCCCCTCAGGACCTGCCAAAATAAAATGATCCCAACACTTCTGGGGCTGCTACGGAAGCCCCCCTCGGTTGAGGACTGTCCCCTTTGTGGACAGGTCCACACTATCCTCTTCTGGATGGATATGTTGGAACCGTCCCGCCTGCCAGCTGAGGTTCACCTTGTGGTTTCCCCAGAGTCTGGCGAGCCCATTAGGATCCACCACTCGGAAGGTCTTGGCGTTCTTGTCTTCCCACCTGATGTACGACTCGTACCTGGTGTCAGAGAGCAGCTGGTACACATAATCCCACAGCAGCCGGCAGTCTGCAATTGAGCACAGGGGTGCAGACAGGACCCCTTCCTGAAGCTGGGAGGACGGGCATTAGAAGGGTGGTCTGGGGTCCTTGAGGCTGGAGCCCAGGCATGCAGCAGCATGGCAAAGGCAATGGCATTAACAGAAACATTAACTCGTCTCATTCAATTACCCTAACTCCAGGAGGTAGCCACCTTTATCCCCAGGAAGAGATGAGACGATGGGCTCAGAGAGGTACAGGTATGTCCCCAGTCACCAAGCTCCTAGGTGGCAGGCAGAGCGGGGAGTCGAACCCAACTCCACAGACACCCAAGCCAACGCCCTTCCCTCAGGATAGGCGGCAGGGGCAGCAGGCAGTGGCCAGACCCCTGCTTCCAGGTCCCGCTCTGCCCCTGGCCCACTGGCTCAGCCCCCTGGATCTCTGTTGAATCAGGTTTGTAACATCCATTCTACTGCGCCCCCTAACGGGAGGTTCAGGAAAGTCAAATGTGCCATCGTGGTGGGCACGCGGCAGAGGTATCCGGGGGAGCCCTGTGAGACCTCAAGCCCCACTGCCGGAGCCTCCAATCCTGTTTCCTCTTATGGGGTGAGGTGAGGATGAAGTAACATAATAGACAAAAAGAAAACAAAACAAAAAACCCTTAGCACAGTGCCTGGGGCAGAGTAAGTGCTCAAAGACTGTTAAGCGCTATTGTTAGAAATATCAAGTAATTGTGCTTCAGCGATTCCCGGTCATTTCCAACCCAGAAGCCAGGCTTCTTCCCTCTTTGCAGAGACTTCGAATAAATATAATGGCCTGGCGATGGCTAGAAAACACCCCTGGGGGCTTATCTGTCAGTCTGCCTGCTTGCCTGGCTGTCGGCCAGTCCTTTGACAATGAACGTGAAATGGAAGCGGACCACTGGCCAGAGCTCAGACTGCCGGCGTTCACAGGCCGGCTCCGCCACTCCCTGCCGTGTGAACATGCAAAGTCCCTCGACTTTCCCAAGCCTCTTTCCTTATCTGCAAATGGGGCTAATCATAATACCAACCTCGAGGGCTACCGTGGGATTAAATAAAGGCCTTAGAACCGTGGCTGGAACATAGTAAGTGCCTGACTACTTAAAAGTAAATAAATAAGGTTTTCAAGGTGGGGGTGGGGGTGGGGGGTTGCTACTCCATTCTAATCTGACTGGCTTACCTGTCTCTGCCCTGGACACAAAGTGGGGCCTGCCAAACCCCAGCAGCACTGCCCGCTGTGGCCTGACTGTGGTCAGCACACAGGACTGTCATCCCACACCCCTACCGCTCAGCACAGACCCTCTCATACCCCAGAGCAAGACCAGCCTCCTGTCACCCATGACCCCTCTGGGACTCGGCCTCGGTACACATCCCTCTAGGCCAGAGTAACACAGCCTCCTACTCACCTGCGATCCTGCCATCGATGGGGTCCTGCGGCACACTGGGGAAGGAGCACGCTCCCTCAGCCCTGCAGCCGAGCCCCACACAGTGCGGGAAGCTGAGGGACTCCTCCCTACCAAGGAGGGACCACTTCGTCAGGTCAGGGGCATCCAGGTGGCTCAGGGAGCTGGCAAGCCCGAGGTCTGATGGCTGCTGCAGGAGCTCCCCTCGGGGGGCCACCTGAGAGGGCCTGGTCTCCTCTGTAAGCAAATGAGCACCAGACACCCTCAATGGCACGCCTGGGAGCCCTGTGGAATAGCACTCCTCTGTCCAGCCTCTGGTTAAAAGGTCAGGAAGGCGGTGGAGGGCATGGGTTAGGGCCCTACTGCCCAGATGCTCACCCCAGCTCCCAGATAAGTAACTTCATCTCTGAAACCTATTCCCTCATCTATAAAATTGCTCATAAAGCCAAGGGGTGACAGAGCCAGACCCAGAGCCCAGAGAACCTGCATCTCAGTCCAATGTCTTCTCCATTCACTCAATAAATATTTACTGAGAACCTTCTATGAGCCAAGCATTGTTCTAAAAACCTTGATGACACGTCACTGAACCCAAAGAAAGCACTTGCTTTCATGGAGCTTATATTCTAACTAGATGACTAAAATAAAAAAAGGAAACAGAAACAATATATAAATGAGGCAGGGACAAAAATAAAGTACCATAGGGCAGATAGGAAGTCCTGGGAAAGGCTTGTTGACATTTGAGCAGACACCTGAAGGAGGTAAAGGAGTAAGCTATGTGGGTATCGAGAGAAAGGAAACAGAAACAGAAAGTGCAAAGGTCCTGAGGCAGGAGTGTGTCTGGCTTATGGAATGAACAAGGAGGCCAGGGTGGCTGGAGCAGCATGGACAAGGAGGAGAGGGGTGGCAAAGGATAGCAGATGGTGGGCAAGTCATTGTAAGGACTGTAGCTTTGACTCCGAGTGCGAAGGGAGCCACTGAAAGAGTTCAAGCTGAGCAGTGATGTGACCTGAAGTATGGATCTCTCCAGCTGCTCTGCTGAGAACAGATCATAGGTCAAGAGGGAAGCAAGGAGACCAGTGAGGAGGTTCAAGGCTGGGAGAGAAAGAAAGCCATCAAAGATGGCATCTAACGTTATAGCCTGAGCAATTGGAAGGAGACAGGAAGACAGAGAGGAACAGGGTTTGGGGCAGGGGGGCAGAAACCAAGCTTTTGCTTCAGGAGTTGTCGCTATTAGTGTTGAGATGCCTGCCCATCAGACACCCCAGTGGTGTGGGGCAGGCTGTGCGGGGTGCTCAAGTCTGGAATTCAGAGAAGTCTGGGTATACATGACAGTCATTGGCACTAGATAGTATTTAATACCTGAGACTAGATGAGATTACCCAGGTCTGAGTATAGATAGAGGAGAGGCCCCCTGAGCCCTGGGGTACCCTGACATCTAAAAGTAAAGGAGAAGAGGAAAAACCAGGAGGCTGAGGAGTGACCAGTGGGCTGTCCTAGATGCCCAGGGAAGAGTTTGTGGGGAGGAGGCTGGGTCAAGGCTGTGAGAGGTCACAGGGAGTAAAGACATGGTCATCCCTAAGTTCAGGTTCCTGGGGCACCTGACAAGAGTGGTTTCCATGGAGAGGTCAGAAAGGAACAAAAAGAGAGACACTGACTAACAACCCTTTGCTGGAGAGGAGAGCAGAGAACTGAGGAGGTGAGGTGCAAGGCCTCTTGATCAAGGAGCTGCCAGGAAGGTCCCCAGGGCAGGAGGTGAGCATAGAGGAGGTGGGGCAGGGATGAGACTGGGAGCTCACCCCACCTCTGCCTGCTGCTTACTTTGCTGGGGGAAGCCCTGCCCTCCCAGTGAGGCTGATCTGGGGGAGGGTCTCAGAGCTCTGCTAGGCCTCCTCACCTTCCAGGAGGCAGGGGCAGCACCCAGTGGGCGTCTTCTGCCTGAAGGCCCCTCCAAAAAAGGGCCCACATACCAGGGCTTGCCGCTGGGTCTTGATGTACTGGAGCAACTCATACAGGACATCACCTGGGGGGGAGGGAGGGGAGGGCGCTGCTGACCAGGCTGGGTGGGGAGGGCTGGCCGCCCTCCCCAGCAGTCGCCTGGCTCTCGGGTGGCATGCCCTGTCACAAGCTTCTTCGTGCTGATGAAGATGAGAGGCGGTAGGGTGCAAAGGGGGAAGGGAGACGAGGGCCACAGGGAACCGGAAGTGGGAGTGAGAGCGCAGGACAGACCTCGGGGGCTCTAAAACGACAGCGAAGGGGACTCCTTGGCTGCAGGCCAGCTCTAGCTGGGAACAACCAGGCAAACATCTATGGAAAGAGGGGCGTCTGTGGTGCTGACCCACACCCCCTCCGCCTCCCTCGCTGGGCCTGCCTGGGTTTCCCTGGTTTTAGAGCAAAGCCCGCGAGTTTGGCAGACCTGAACCCGGCGCGCGGAGCCGGAAGTCGTCCTTGGTGAGGATGCAGAGGGCTCGGCCGTTCATCTCGAAGCCGTGCTCCCGCGTGCGCTGCAGAGAGTACTCCTGCTCGGCCCAGCGCAGCCAGTGAAGCACGTCGTCCCTGCTCCAGAGCGCGGGCTGGATGCCTGCAACGGCCAGGACACCGGGGACGCCGCTGGGGGGCGGGCACGGGGCGGGCCGGGGCGCTGGCCCCACCCGCAGCGCATCCTCCTACTTCAGGCCCTCCCGCGCCTGTCACCTCCTCAGAGAAGCTCACCCCCGAACACTCCATCTAGCAGATGCGATCCTGTCCTGGCCCCCACGCCCGGTCATTTTCTCTGTCACTGTGCCCTGTTCTTTTTCTTCCTGGCATCTTATTTTCTTTGTAATTACATTTTACATTTGATATCTTTCCCACGATCTATGCATTGTGTATGGATTCGTATTTATTTCTGGTGCCTCCTGTCACCCACACCCAAGCTGTTTTCCAATTATTCATTCAACAAATGTTTTTGTTTGTTTGTTTGTTTGTTTTAAAGTTTATTTATTCTTATTTTTTGTTTGTTTATTTGGTTTGTTTGGTTTTTTTGTAGTATGTGGGTAGTCCCTTGGCTGGGAATCGAACCCAGGCCGCAGCGTTGACAGCACCGAAGCCTTAGCCCCTACACCACCAGGGAAAATGTTTAATGAGACATTACTGTGTGCCAGGCACTGGGCCAGGTGTGCTGGAGCACAGTTGTCTGTATTCCAGGACAGTGTCCAGAATGTAGTAGGTGATCAATAAACATATATTAAATGACTGCATGAATGACCAAACAGTCCTACAAAGAAAGCATTACTGTTACTGTTTTCCAACTCAGGAATCTGAGGCTCCCAGAGATTAAGTGACTAGCCCAAGGTCACACAGGCAGCATGAGGTACAGCCAGTTCAGATCTGGGTTTGTTCAGAAAACAGCCCAGGGGACAGAGGAGTCTCCTACAACCACCTTCAGTTCTTATCTGTAGCTGGCGTCTTCTGCTCCCCCTAGGAGTCCACTCTGCCTTGGCTGTTACGTCCCAAATGCCAGTCCCTTACCTCACTAACCTGGGCTGTGTTTCACAGGGCCACATTACGACTTTCGTGCACCTTTGGCACGCTTACCTTTATGGGCCCCTTCCTCATTAAAAAAAAATTTTTAATTATATTTTATGTCTGCCTTGACATAAAGGTGAGTATATTGTTATATATTAGATTTTCTTCTATGTAAAACTTTTTCTTCTAATTTTAAAGGAAATTGGAACATTTTTCACATGCCCCCAAAAGTAGGCTGACCAGACGTACCATTTTAAACAGGACAGAAAACAGCGGTACTGCCCCATTTCACACAGTACGTAGGGTCAGCCTAGTCTCACTGGGCTAAATTCAAGGTGTCAGCAGGCTGACCCTATGTACGTTTGAAATGGGACAGTACCGTTGTTTTCTGTCCCATTTAAAATGATACGTCTGGTCAGCCTACCTAAAAGTATTGGGGCCCCCAGCACTGCGCCCACTGGATGAGTCAGCCCGATGGTTTGCTACCTGTGATGCTTTTACTCTCCACAGCTCTTCATCCCTCTCAGGCCCCCTGGCCATGTAAGAGCTGAAGCAGCTCGGGGCTCCCTGGGTCCAATGTGACAGATAAGAAAACTAAGGCAGAAGACAAGTAACTGCCCAAGGCCACACCCTGGCAGTGACAAAGGCTAAAACAACCTCTGACTGGCTTGTTCCCAAAACAACGTAAGAGATAAAAGGAGTTTCCATATTTAAAAAAGAAATGTACAACATCTACTTGTTCATTCATTCAGCCAATATCTGTGCCAGCACTGTGCCACTGCTGGGGTCACAGCACAGAGCGAGGCTGGCAGGTGGGAGGGACCCCAGCAACCAGGGAGTCTAATGACAATCCCGATGGATCAGTGGCACGAAGAGAAAGTGCGACGTAGCCCAGCTTGGAAGGAAGGAGAAGCTTCCCTCACCTTATTTTAGGCCCTAAGGGTGAAGAAGAAGGAAGAATAAATGTCTGAAAAAAGTTACTTAAGGAGAAAAAAATGACGTGACAACTGACCTTTGTGGTACAACAGACCACAAAGACATATAATCAAGATCTGAAGGGATTAAGCTAAGATGGATAAATATCATTGGAAAAAAAGAGGAAGCCCAGAGACACATGTCTGTGTAAAGTTAATATACAGGGGGTGACCAAAAAATGTGTACACATTGTAAGAAAGGAAAAAACTGTACTAAAATGGTAATACTCAATATATACCGATAACAAAAGATGAATACAAGTCACATTTGACTTCTGCAATGACAGAGGTGCTCAAAGTGGTGACCACCAGCGTCCAGACACTTCTGATTACGGCGAACTACTGCCTGAGCAATGTTGACCGAATGTCTACTTATATCACTGTGCATGCTGTTTCAGTTTCTTCCGCCAGTGTAACCAGTTTTCTAAGGTACACCACATCCTTTAGGGTCCCCATAAGGAGAAGTTAAGGGGTGTTAAGTCAGGAGAACATAGAGGAAACTCAACGGCACCTCTTCATCCTATCTATTGTCCTGGCAAAATGGTCTTGAGCTCCTCAAATGACAGTCGTGCTTCTACCATTTTCTTTGACTTCCTGCCTGTCACATGGTGACACTAGCATTCATTTGATTAATGCCATCTTTTGAGTGGATGTCATACTACACATTGCTACCGTAATTCAATTCAACTTCAAAAGTAATACATAGATAACATCACTTTAAATGTGTATACATATTTTTGGCATCTCGGTATGACAGTGGTGGGATTTTAATTTAGTTAGAACAAAATAGTTAATTTAAGATATGGTAAAACCACAAGTGGCTCTCCACGTGGGGAAAAAAAAAAAGCCACATTTGGACCCTCACCTCTCATCATTCACAAAAATCAATTCCAGACGGATTAAGGCCAAATGAACAGAACAACGGAAACCTCAACAGAAATAGAAATAAGAAATTATATGCACCAAGCAATGGTAGGGGAGACCTCAACCATGACAGGAAACTCAGAGGCTATCATAAAAATGAAAGACACATTTGACTACATTAATTTTTGTATGTGTGGCAAAATGATACATTAAATAAAACTAAAACAGGACAGATTTCAAGGAAATACTTGCAGTGCAGATGACAGATAAAGGACTAATGCCTATCATAGGTCAAATGAACAATCAAACTGATGTTTTCATGCAGTGGCATGCTGCTCAGCAGTAAACCAGGAAGTACAAATGAGTGCTCACAACACGTGGATAAAGCTGAAAGATCTACATTGTGGAAAGAAGCCAAACAAAACTGATCAAGACTAGGTAGTGCTGATCTAGGGGCAGAAATCAGAAGAGTGGTTGCCCTTTGGAGGGGAATTGACTGGGGAAAGACACAGGGAACGTGCTGGGGCCCTGAAAATGGTCTAGATCTTGAACCATGTGGTGGCTATATAGGTGTACACATGAATAAAAATTCATGGGGTGGTACGCTTAAGTTGTGTCCACTTGACTGTATTAAGTTATACCTCAAAAAAAAAAAAAAAAAAAAAAGTAAGAGCCAAAATATGCAACAACAAAAAGTAATGAAGATGGTGCCAGGTCAGCTGCAAACAACGGGACCTGAATGACTGTGGCTCGATTTCCTTGCCTGAGGAACAAATAGTACCAGCCACCCAGGGCTGTCACGAGGATTCTACAAGGGAATCTATTTCAAGTCCAGGGTCTGGCATGTGGCATACGCTTTCCAAGACAGACAGACCTGTGAATGTCAGATGAGGTAATGTATAAAAAGCTTGGCGCAGGGCCTAGCACACCTAAGAGCTCAACAAGAAGTGCTGGTGAGTACTGTCTGTGTCGAATGCCCCCAGAAGTCTCCCCGGCCTAGTGACTGGGTGGAGCCTAACTGGGTCACCCCTTACCAAGTTAACCAAACTTCTGGGGCTTCGCCTGCAGACCAGCCCAGAACTTCCGTCTCTCTCGGCAATAATCCACTGTATTTTCAGTTCCTCATACCAATGACCCTTGTCTCTGAGGACCCAGCCAAGTATCACCTTACTCTCCCTGCCCCGAGACTTGCTCCTTGGGGATTTCCAGGTTGGCCGGCTCCCAGTTTCTGGACAGAGCTGGACAGGGTCCCCGCTGGCTGGGGTAGCCAGAGGATCTGCTGTCCAGGACACAGTGCGGGTGGGGCTCATGTGTCTCCCTGAAGAGTCAGCATTCCATTCCCCACTGCCAGAGCAGGGCTGGATATGGGGGTTCCCCTCCCCTCTCAGCTGTATTGCCCTCCACTGCCCGTATCACTGGGCTTAGCACTTTCTCGTGTAGTCACCAGAATGTCAGCTCCGTGAGGCACAGACTTTGCCAGTCTCAGTTTCTCCAAGGCCTGGAGCAATGCCTGGCACATAGTGGATGCTCAATAAATAGGCTGACCAGACATCCCATTTCAAATAGGACAGAAAACAATGGAACTGTTTCATTTCAAACAGTACATATGGTCATCCTACAGTAGCTGCTCAATGAATAGAAATGGCCTAAATGAGGGAGTGGAGCAAATCAGTGTGGGCCAAGAAGTCCTCTAGGCATCCTGACCAAACTGCCCTCCAGCCCCGCAGCCCCACCCCGACCGGGTCTCTCCGACCACAGCATCCCTTTCATTCTCTTGCTCAAGAAACCAAAGTGAGTCCCAGTTATCAACCTCATCAAGTCAAAACCCCTCTGGGCCCTGGTTTCAAGACCCCCTCGAGTTGTCCCTCCCCAGCTGATCAAAGTTATTTCCCCGCTGCTCTTCACCACCTGCTGTAGATTACTATGTTGCGTGACCTCCAGGAGCAACAGAGCTGGTCCAACCTTCAGCAACCAAATCAGAACTGCTGTCTTCTACCCATCTGGCAGGGCCCCCAGAACAAATACAGGAGATAATGTAAAGTGCTTGGCTGGTCTCTTAAAAATGGGAGCTGTCATCATCTGATGCTGGAGGCTGTTGCTCAGAGTGAGTGCAGCTGTGGGGTCTGGGAGACGTGGGTTCAAGTCCCAGCCCCACCATTGTACTGGTGGGCAACTACAGACAAAATAATTCATCTCACTCATATCTGGAAGGCACGGATAATAACACAACCATTTCCTAGGCCTACTGAGTGCATTTAATGAGACAGTGTATCTGATTTGCCCAGCACAGTACATGGTCAAGAGTAAAAACGCCACAGATGGCCTTTGTCGTGATTATCAGCATCCTCATTGGTGGGGCCTGCCTGTAAACAGAGGGACTAGCTTGTTTCTCTGCCATGATGACTGTGCTTTAACATCATCACTACCCTTAGTTTATGGTGCCACACTGTCAATCTAGAGACCCCTTAAATCTGCCACCTCATTGCTTGCCCTGGATGTCTTGGCTGGTACTGCTTTTCTTGGAAATCACACTCAGCTTTTGGTCATCAGCAGACTGTAGGGACCCGGCCAGTGGATACAGACGTCTGTGTCCTGCACTAAGGCATCATCTGAGGGGATCTTGGGGGTGAAACCCAGCCAGGGCGTGGCTTGGCTTCCTCCCCAAGGGGAGGTCTTTTCCACTTGCATGAAGAATGCACAGAGCCCCAGCTCAGGCCCTAAGTTTAGGGGAAGGCTCTTTGACCTCAAACTGTCAGTTCTGGGAATCTCCCACCTGGGTGCTGTTTGCCATATAACCTTTCATTGTCAGGTATTGATTCACTGTCAGTACTCACAGCTTCCAGAATCTTCACTTCCAGTCTCCATCCACCGCCCCCACCCCAACCCACCTATACCTCTCTCTTTCGCACTGGCATCCATCTAACTTACTGCTTCTGACATGCCATGATCTAGGGCAACGTTTCTCAAACCATTTTGACCTCGACCCACGATAAAAAATATGTTCTATAACAGATATCACCCAAAAAAGTCTATCAATAAAAATGAATTAAAAAAAAAATATGTTCTATACCATGATCTCTGATGCACATGTCTATATATATCACTAAAACCAAGTGTTCAGGAAATCAACCTTTACTGTTTATGATGTGCTCTGATCTCTGCTATTTCATTTTTTTTTTTTTTTTAATGTGGGTGGTTCCCTGGCTGAGAATCGAACCCAGGCCGCAGCGTTGACAGCGCTGAAGCCTAGCCACTACACGACCAGAGAACTCCCTTTTTTTAAAAAAAAAAAAAAAATTCTTACCTTCCAACTAAACTGGTTTCACCTCCTTAGTGAGCCTTGACCAGCACTTTGAAAATCACCGTTAGGATCTAGCTGCATGAAATGAGTGAGATCCTCGGATGCATTGCCAGCAGCCACACCTGTGAGTTTATTAGAGCTGCAGAACCTTGGACCCCGCTCCAGACCTCCTAAGCCAGAACCTACATTTCCACCAGCTCACTGGGGATTCACAAGCACAGTAAAATTTGAAGAGCCCTGTGCTAGGATACCAGGAAGCCACACTTGTTAGAACTGCACCTATTAAAATAATTGCCTGGGACTCTCTTTTTAAGTGAAAGATGTGACTTTGAGCAAGGGCATGAAAACTCTGTTGGAGCTCCCTTAGAGCCCTTTTCCGTTGTTCACACTGCCAGGGAGTTGCAGAGAGGTGCCACTCATCTGCCTGTGACATCTGAAAGTCAGAGGCAATGCTATATGTCTCTCTCTTCCTGAGGCTTAGTCACAACTAAGAGCTTTGAAAGTCAGTGTCAAAACACAAAGATATCTCAATCCCTCTACATTTGACAGTGGGAAGTTCACAGAGTACTATTCCCCCCCAACCCCACCACCACCCCCAGGAATAAGGTCCTGGAAAATCAAGAGACTCAGGACCAAGAACTAGAGCCCAACATGGAGGCCACATCTGGCCATTAGCATCACAGATGACCCCTCCTCCTCTCAAGGAGTCTGTTTCTCTGTCTTCAAATGAGGCTGTGCTGGTGATCATCTCTAACTGCCTCCTCTCAAAATCCCCCAAGTTGTCCCTTGAGGAGGCATCACCTCCTTCCTGACTTGCTCCCCTGTGGCCTCAGTTTGGGTCCTACAAGTGGTCACAGGGCCTATACAGCCTTTGTAGCTCCAGATTCACCCCAGGCTCAGGCAGACCCTCAGGGCCACAGACGAGGAAGGGGACGTGTGAATCCCTCCACTCTCTGCATCCACAGAGGGACACATGAGTCTCCTTTTGTGAGTGGGGGACACTCTTGAGGAGCCCTTGTCAACCCAGGCCCTCCACCCCGGCCCTCCTCCTGTCACTAGATATTACAATCGTTCTTGGAGTGGACATTCCACTGCTCTACCACACACACATCTCTGTCAGGTGCATAAACACAGAAAAGTGAGCTCCACCTGGTGCTGACTCACAAACGCTAAACCAGATTTGTTTTGCTTGTTCATCTTCCTACTGAGGCACATCTGCCCTGATGATTAGAATGGAAGCTGGAGATAGAAGAGGGAGTGGGGTGAGCTGCTGGGAATAAGTGTCAGAGAGACGCCCAGCAATGGAAACCTAGTTTCCAGAAATGTAAGAATCAGGGCTGACATCACCCCAGCCATCTGAAAGGTCAAGCCCTCACTAGCTGTCAGCAGTTTTGCTTACTTGGGATGTTGTTGACAGGAAAATGAGTCACTGAGTGTACTCTATCTTTTAAGACTGTTAGGTATTTACTGAGGGCTAGAACTGTGTTGTCTGAAAATTTTCAGAAGTAAATATGAGTCACGGAGTCAAAGATGAGAAGTGCAGAAGACGCTGTCGGCCGGCCCACTGCCCTTGGCGCTCAACCTCTGCCGTCTGAAGGCGGCAGGCATCCAAGGCTGCGCCCGACTCGGCCCAGGAACAGCGCAACTTGGAAGCCTGGGGGGTCGGTACCACCAGCACCACGCCACCTCCCACCCCCCACAGCCCGGCAGCAGCCTCACCCCATCAGGACAGGAAGTGGGGGGATAAAGACCCAGCTTCCTATTTCTGAGTTGGGATAACTCAGGGCACGCTCTCACTGCCCCCCAGAGGCGCCCTTGGGATTGAGCTCCAGGTGCCCACAGTGCTAAAGGGCCTAAGAGAACACTTTAGAATTCCATCCCTCCTCTGTGGGGAAATATTTCAGGGTTTGCTTCTGGAGAAAGCAAAGGCAGTAGGACTGGTACCTCAGGAGCTCGAAATAGGTCACAATGACCCTGTTTTCTGAGTTGAGTAATCAGGATACAGGGTGGCTCAAAAAGGGAGGAAATTCCCATTACTAGAAACGTGCAGGAAGACCTGATGACCATCTCAGAGGGGCCCCACTGAAGAGGCTTCAAAAGGCTTGCATAATTGTATTTACCAAGGAGATGATTAAACTTTTTTTTTTTTTTTTTTTTTTTTTTGGTATGTGGGTAGCTCCCTGGCTGGGAATCGAACCCAGGCCGCAGCGTTGACAGCGCCAGCGCCGAAGCCTTAAGCCGCTACACCATCAGGGAACTCCCGTGACTAAACTTTCTAAATCCCCACTTCTCCTCCCATCCTCTCTCACCCAATAACTTCACTTAGGCCCCCAGCAGAAGGGAAGGGGCTGAAGGTTACTTGACCTTGGGCAGGACAAATCTCCTGGGCCTCAGTTTCCTTATTTGGAACATCTAGGAAATATCTTAGGGTTTCCACCAGCTTTGACCTTCTAGGCCTTGGTGAGCCAGCTGTGGGGGGAGACAATACAGTGGGCCCTGTGGGACTTGAAGAGAAGCCCCTCCCTCCCTGAGGCTCAGTGTCCTCAGCTGCCATGAGGGGAACTGAAATAGATGATCTCTAAGGTCCTGCTCAGCAACAACACTCAGGGTCTTCAGGTTTGTCACCAAGGCCCTCTTTTCCCTCATCAGCATGGCTTGGGCCAGGAATAGAGCCCAAACCCTACAGTCTGTGTAACTGCTGCCAAACACTCCTCAGAGCAGCCCTGAGCCCCAAGCTACCGGCCAGGGATGGCATTTGGACAAAATGAAACAACAGAGCTTCCTTTCAGAGCTCCCAGCCCTTCTCCTCAAAACATACTGGCCACTTCCCACCACCACTGCTCTGAGGCCCTCGGCCACCTCCACCCTCTGGGGTTCTCTCCTGTCCATGCAGACATGTCTCAGGCCCCACCTTCCCTTTAATCAGGCTCCGTTCCCCATTACGAGGATACCAGGCAGTGGACCGCGGAGGCACTTGGGGGCAGCAAGGTCTTCCCGAGGCCTGTAAGTCAACCCCACATTCTGCTCAGTCCTGCCAGCGCCTCACAAAGCAGGTTGTGGCCAGGAAATCAGAAGGGTCTAGAATCGATAAAGCGGAGTTCCAGGCACTGGGCCAGCCGAGCGGGAAGTGGCCTGGATGCTTTACAACCCAGGTCAGACATGCCTTCCCACAGCGGCCCTAAGTCCCCCGCCCAGATCAAAGATCCCGCCAGCCTACCAAACGATTTCCACGGCTTGGGAAGTGCATTAAAACATCTCTTAGGAGATTATCAGCAGGACCAAGGCTTAGCCTTAGCAGGGAGAGCCTGTGCGATCGTCAACATGTCACTTAGCTTCCCTGAGCTCTGCCATTTGAAACACAGGCGTAAATATATTAACCTGCAGCCTGCTCCATGGTTATGAGTTTCCTCTAGCAAGAGCATTACTTAGGAAGATGAATTAGAAGGACATGGCCAGTACATATCTCGTGGTTATTTGGGTGGATTCGCTCTCTCTATACTCTTCCTATGCGTCTGTGTTATTTCCCAATGTTTGACAATAACCACATGCTACTTTGGTAACAATAAAAATTAAACATAATTATTTAGAAGAGGGTTCTATATACATACAATGGCTTACTGTTTAGCCCCTTCTGGCCTCCTCACTGGCAACTCTGTCTTTAAGCTAGAATGGAGTCAACTGCTCATCCGACCCCCATCTTACCACCCTCACAGTTGGCTGCATCAATTGTATTCTGGGGTTCAGCATGAAGGCCAGGGAGAGGGAGAATCCACATTTACCTCCTCTGACTTCCTCACCAAGAAGTAGTTACAGAGAACCCAGCAAAGAAATAGCAAATGGAGGCACGCTAATGCCTTAGATAAGAAGAGCGCATGCAGGACACTTCTGTCCTTTGAAAACATCAGCCTTTCTCCTCCCCTGTACTCACGGAGTCTTCCCGGCAACGTGCAGATTCCCCCCTCACCCAGCAGGGCCACTGGAGCTTCACATCTGGCTTGGGCCTGGGTGCCTGGCGGTGGTGTGGCTGCCGTGGGACTCAGGGAACTCGCCAATGCTCCCTCCTAGAGAGAGCAAAATCTGGGGCAGTCAAAGATGAGCATCTTGGTAAAGGCTCAGTCACCCTTAAATGTATTAAGAATTTTAATCAAAGGGAAAGAGTGTCCATCTCTGCATCTGCCTTAAGGGTAGGAACCGTGCACATCTTCAGCTTGATCACATCAACATCTTGTGCACAGTGGACACTTGATAAACTTCATCTTTCTAATTCAAGCTTTTCATGCATGCATGTGCCTGACCCCACCAGAAGATTCCCCTACCAAGGCTTGCTTTGTGAGCTGGAGATCTAAGGGCCTAGGAATACCCACTGGAACCTCAGTGAGAGAACACAGGGGACCTGAGGAGTCAGGACAAAAAGAGCTTTAAATCAGAAATAATAAATTAACAAGTAGATGCTACCTTCAAAAGAGAAAATAAAGGATAAATTTCTGAATCCCAAAGTTTCACCAAGAGGTTCTGCATCTTCACGATTTTACAATCTACAGCCTAGCCCCTGTAGAGGTGATTTGGCTTATCTATCAGGATGAAGGGATGAAAAAAGTGACAGGATTTTGTAGAAACAGGAGGGTTCTTGGGGCTCACGCCCGGCCACACGGCTGCCACGTAGTGAAAAGTAAAAGTGAAACCAGTCCCAGCAAGAGTCTCTCTCCCTCTAGGATCTTCAAGGGCATTACATTCATCTCTGGGTGTCTGAGGAGGGCAATCTTCAGTAAAAGACTGTGGATCTGAAGCCAGCAAAGCCAACTCCAGAAGCCTTGGCCACTGCAGAAGCGGACTCAACACCTCTGGGGTGGTTCCCACCATTTCTGGTGGGGGTCAGGGGGGGCGTCCCCACTCAGCCCACTGCCCCAGTTGGTACTGTTTCCCAGGTAACCCAGCCTCAGAGGCTGCCACCTGGCAGCAGGGGCTTGCCAAGCTAGAGAAGGGCTCAAGGCTGGGACTTCCAGGAAGCTCCTTGTCCACCCCTCCACCCTCTCCCAAGCAAGAGGAATGGGGAATTCCAGGGCTCCGACAGGGACATGCCGGCCACGGAGCTGCTGAGAGTTAGAGCTCTGCGTTTCCGCATGAAGGCCAGGGCGAGGTCTGATAAAATACGGATATGGTTACGGATCTCGGAGAGAGAGGGGAAAGGCCTTGGAGGTGGCATGGGAACCCAGCTCTGAAGACAGTTCTGACTGAGGTTCCCAGGGAAATAGGGCCGATGAGGGGCTGCTAAGGAGGGAGATCCCTGCGTGGTTGTGTGTGTGCGCCAGCTGTGAGGTCTGGCTCACGCGGGAGCTTCCAGAGGCTTCCTCTGGCTGATGGAGGGGTGAGGAGGAGGGGAGGAGAAGCAGTGCCTAACAGCGGAGTTTCAAAAGGAAGGAGAGACGAAGGGCTGGAGGTGAACGGGGGGCGGTGAGGGATGGATGAGGAGGTTTGGGAATGTGTCGGAAAGTGGGATTACAGCCAGGACAAAGAAAGACCTGGTAAGAGGGGTAAGGGGAATGAGGTTGCGGAGAAGGGTGGGGGGCTCAGCCGCCAGGCTCTTACCTGCATTACAGGTGGAGGTGAGGAGCCCCTGGGCTGAGTCGTGAGCGCTCCAAAGCCTGCAGCTGCGGGGCGCTCAGCCGGCGCGCTCAGCCCCTCCTGGCCCAAATCCCTAACTTGGCCCGCACGACTGGAACGTTCCTCGGGAGCGAACCTCTTTGGAGGAGCGCCGGGTAGGGTGCGCGCAGGTTCCCGGGCGAGCAGGCGCGCGGGGCGCTCCGGTAATCGCTATCCTTCCGGGAAACGAAAACGAAAGAGCAGGATCCGGCTTCCACTCCCGCCCCGGCGGGCTCGGGGGAGGGCACGGGCCGGCCCCTGCGGGAGTGGAGCCCCGGGCCGCTGGGGCTCGACCGCGAGGCGTCGACTGGGTCGCGTGCTCTCGCCGCCAGGGATCAGCCCCTCCGGTAGCCTGCCCCTGGCTCCCAGGGTGACGACGGTGGGATTCGGCGGGATCTGGGGAGCCCAGGGGAACCCCTGACCACGACAGACTAACTTCATGTCGCCCTTGTGCGTCTCTGCAGAAGGATGAGAGGAGGCCACCCATGCTGTCCGCCTGGACTGGGTGCCTCTCCCCGTGAGGGTAGGTGACACTCCTGGGCCTGCCGTGTGGCTGGGTGGAGGACCCACCGCCTGGGGCCGAGCGCCACCATCAGAGCTAGTGTGATGCTCCTCCTGACCCAGACCTGAGCGCTCAATAGATCCCAACTGGCACGTTTTCCCCAGGCTTTTGTCTGCCCCAGGCCTGGTGCCCACCCGCCCGTCACCCCTGTGCACCTGCCTCTTGAGGGGAACCCCAGAGAGGTTGTAAGCGCCAACGCAAACCAACACATTCAGGGAAGAAAATGAGGGAAGAAGCCTTAATAACCTGCGCCAAAAATCTGATGCTGTTATAAAGGCTTAGCACTCATCTGTCATGTGCTAGCTAGCTTCTAGAAACCAGAAAGAACAAGAAATCCAACAGAAAAGCAAAGGACATGAATAGGCATTCCACATAAAAGAAAACGCCTGGTGGCCCCTGAACATAGAAAAAGATGTTCAGACTCACTCATTATAAAAGATGTGCAAATTAAAGTTATTCTGGTATCATTGTTTACCCATGAATTTGGCAAAAATTCAAAAGGTTCATAACCTAATCTGCTGGAGAGACAGAGAGGAGCAGGCACTTCCCTGGGTATGTAATGTGGCACAGACCCATGGAGGGCAGTGTCACAGGAATTTGCCAAGTTACAAATACATTCATGCTTCACCCAGCAATCCTACCAATGGAAATTTCCTCAACAAATATACCTGCATATGTTCAAAATGTACTACGTGGTTATTTATTTCAGCATGACTTACAATGCCAAATGATTAGAAACAACCCAGACATCCATTCAATGGGCAGCTGATGAAATACATTACGGCCCATCCATTTATCAGAAGACTGTGCATCGTCTGACGGAGCTCCCTGTGGATGGTGACAAGCTTTCCAAGAGGCAGTACAGCAGAGCGGGTCAGAACCTGGACTCTGAGGATGGACTGTCTGGCTTGGAACCCCAGCTATGTCACTTACTGGCTGTGTGCCCTTGAGCAAGTTAACTTGTTACTGCTTTGCTCTTGGAATTATTGTGTCAGTTTCCTTCACAGCAAAATAGATGTGTTGTTGTGTTTGATTCGCTAGGGTTTTGTTTAGGATTTTTGCACCTGTGTTCATCAGAGATAGTGGTCTATAGTTTTCTTTTTGTGTGTGTGTTGTCTTTGCCAGGCTTTGGTATTAGGGTAATGTTGGCCTCATAGAATGAGTTAGGAAGTATTGCTTCCTCTTCAATTTTTTGGAAGAGTCTGAGGAGGATAGGCATTAATTCTTCCTTGAATGCTTGGTAGAATTTGCTGGTGAGACCAACTGGTCCAGGGCTTTTGCTTCTAAGGAGATTGTGGATAGTCATTTCAATTTCTGTACTATTGATTGTCTATTTAGATTATCCAGTTCTTCTTGGTCCAGTCTAGGTAGGCTATAGGTTTCTAGGAACTTGTCCATTTCTTCTAGGTTGTTAAATTTAGTGGCATAAAGTCCTTCATGATATTTTCTTATAATCCTTTGTATTCCTGTGGTGTCAGTGGTAATTTCTCCCCTTTCATTTCTGATTTTGGATGTCCATATCCTTTCCTTTCGTAAACAGCAAAATAGAGCTAATGTAATACCTATCTCATAAGGTTGTTATGAAGAATAAATGAGTTCACATTTGTAAGACAACTAGAACAGTGCCTGACCACCAGGCTAAGCAATATAAAAGAAAGGCACAGAGCAGTGTGTATTATATGCTACCTTTGGTGTGTACAGAGACACTCTGGCAGGATGTGTAACAAACATACATAATTAGAATTCAGGATAGAAAATAAGAGCACGGGTTTTCATTGCAAACCTTTTTATATTGTTTTGATTTTTGAACCCTATGAATATATACTCAAAAGATTTTCAAAAAGAAGAAGTTTAGGGATCTGTTCCATGGCAGCAATCCGAAATCTAGGTGATGACAGATCTAAATAGGCATTGCCTGTGACAGACTTAAAAAAAAAAGGGGGACATTTCCCTTTGGAAGAGCAAAGGCAATGCTATTAATATATATGATCTAAGTCTACGAAATTATGAACCCATATGAACAGGAATAAGTAGAATCCCTGCTTCACAAAAGAAATATGCACAGGTGTTTTATGCTCAACAAAATAACAACAATTTATTTCATTTTTTTAATTTTTAAATTTTTAAATAACACTTTTCCTACAAAGAACTCAAAATGCATATAGTGAACTTATAATGTATAACAACAAACCTTCTTAATACTTGTAGTACTACTCAAAGGGCGGACAGAGGGACTATGAGGTAGACAGAAAGGAAGGAACAGAATGGGGCACTGCGGACCTGGACATGGGCAACAGGAGTGGGGCCAGCAGGTCACTGGGGGTATCCCAGGAGGGGCCCAGGAGAAGGGGCCCATTTCTGTGACCTCTGGTTTGAAGATGAGGTTCACTTTCACTCATGAAAGGAAATGCTCCAAGTTTCCTTATGCGGAGCACTGGGACCACCCATGGCACCTCCTGGGTCCCTAAGTACACACTGGGCTCCACCGTGAGCCAGTCCTGACATCTCAGAGCCGGTTGCTCTGAACAGACACATGGTCCGTGAGTCCGCAGTTCTCCAAGGAACCAGGCATAAACCAACAGTGATGGGTAAAAAGAGAGGGAGCTGGAGAAGGGTCTTCTTCCCATCTGTCCTGGGGGGATTCATGTGTCTCAGAGGGTAGAAAGAAAATAGAACCCGCCATTTCCATTCTCTTTACATCAAACAGTTATTCCAGAGAAAGTGCAGCAACACTTGAACTCCTCCAAAGAAAACTAAGACGACATAAGCCAGTGCACCTCTGCCTTCCTGTTGAAGATCCTGTTTAAAAAGAGAGAGAGATTTTTAAAAAGGCAATAGAATAATCCAAAGTTAGAAATTCAATATTAGTGTTAATTCCCTCAATGCCACAAACAAGCTTCTTGGGCTGCTTTGTGTACTAGATGAGCTGAAGGAGAGTATCTTGGTCTGTTCCATAATGTCCATGTTGTCTGCACTGTCGTGGGAAGTTTTCCTCCGGACATGTTTTCCCATGTTAACCATCAGCAAATGGGGGCCCCCTTTTCAAGGCTGATAACCTCTCCCTGTGGCTTCCCAGAGCACTTCTGTAGCCCTCTCAAAGAAGCAAGCAAGTTTGCTTTGTGGTTGGAAGAACTGACAGGACTTGGATGGATGAAGACAGAAGTACGAGCAAAGTGGGAGCTGACAAAGACCACCATAGGTTTGTGGAGCTGTAAGTCAATGCCACAGCTTCCATGGGGACATCAGGACAAGGAAACTGAGGGTCCGATACAAATGACTCTCCCTGTCGCTGCCCCTCCTCCTGCAGTCTAATCTCAACACAGCTGCCTCAGGGGACAACTGAGATGTGGCTCCTCTACCCAGTGCTCTCCAATGGCTCAGCCTTGCTCAGAAGCAGTCTTTACAGTGACCTCAAGGCCCTGACTAATCTACCACTAGCCCATCTCTCTGACCACAGCTTCTCACTACTTTCTCCTCTACTCATCTTCAGCCGCACTGCTCCTGACTATTCTTCAAACACGCCTGCCTCCACTGCTCTCCCCCAGACAGCCACAGCTCACTCCCACTCGGTCAAGGTTTGCTCCAAAGTCACCTTCTCAATGAAGCCTTCCTTTAACTGCTCTACTTAACACTGTAACTCCTCCAACATGCCTCATCCCTTTCCTTGCCTTATTTTTCTTCAAAATATTTACTACAGTCTGATAAACTATATACTTCATTTATTCAATTATTATTTGTCTCCCTTTTAGAATATAAACTCCACGAGATCAGGGAGGTTTGTCTCTTTTTATCACTGCCTTATCTCCAGGACTAAAACACAGCCTGATACACAGTAGGGCCTCAACAAATATTAATTAAATAAATGAATGACTGAATGATAAATCATTAGCAGCAGGTTAAGGAATTTAGACTTTGTCTTGTCCATAACTGGGAATCACGAAAGGATATTTTTCCCTTCTATAGTTTATGTCAGTTAGGAAAACTAAACGAATTTTCTTCTAGCGAGGCAGACAAGAAAATGTAGACAGCACTAAGTTAGATGCTCGTATATTTAAATTCCAGTTTTGTTATTTAGTTGCTGTGGGACCTAAGGTAGGTTATTGAATGTCTCTGAACCTCACCTGCTTCTCCTGAAATACTTATACCACTAACTGATAGGGTTCTTGGGAGAATTACATGAACAACATAAGAGTGTTTTCAAAGAGTACCTGGAAGAAATTGTTCAGTACATGTTAGTTTCCCTCCCCTCTTTCTAACAAATTCCCTATGTGTTACAGTATCAGTCAAGGTCCCAGAGAAAAGGGATAGCACACTCAAAATCAGGACAATTCAGGGAGGGTAAAATATAGAGACCATCTACAAAGGCCTCAGCGGGGAGGTGGGGGAGGGGGAGGGGGGGCGGGGGCGGAGAACACAGGAGGCGGTGCTTGTAAGTGCAGCGCTGACGCCACTCTTAGGCCTATAGGGACAGGGAGAGGGCAGTTGCTAGAAACCAGAAGGAAACAGTCCTTCCTGTAGAGAAAATTTTCAGACACATTTGAGATCCTAAAAGTAATGGGAAGACTATTTTAAAACACACTTTATATCTAAGAAAATTACATGCCCTGGATTAAAAGAAACAACCAGATCCTTGAATCAAAACCCTATGTACTAAACAGCAAAACAGAAGATATTATTTTGAGAATCAAGGCTTATCTGAAAACACAAAATGCTTGCTGAGGTGAAAAGAACCACAAAGCAAGATATGTGGCAACTCAAGGACAATCAATTCAGCAGACAAAAATATAACTTGGTGAGTTCTTTACTAGGCAGTTCTAAGAGCAAGAATAAAAGTTTCTTGAAATATATCAAAAGCAGGAAGGAGGGGTTCCCTGGTGGTGTAGTGGCTAGGTTTCAGCACTCTCAACGTGCGGCCTGGGTTCGATTCTCAGCCAGGAAACCACCTCCCCCCACCAAAAAAAAAACAGGAAGGAATCTGGAGAATCAACGTGATCACTTCATTTAAAAAAAGTACAAAGGTAAATAAATGATGATTACATAAAAGAAATGTACCATGCCAGATTTGAAAATCTGTTAACCTTGCTTGATTTAAGCTTTGAAGCAGCACAGTAAAACCTTCGGCATTTAAAAGCTAAAGTTAGGAGAAATTTTTTAAAATTATTTTTAAAATGTGCTGTGGTCTAGTTAAAAAGTGTTCAAAAATGCAATTTTGTGGTACAGGACAAGAAATCTTTAAAAGTCTAGGTCAAAGCCAGCCTTATAAAATGCTGCAAGGAAAGCTAGAGCAGGCATAAGGACAGACATGGATCAATGGAGTACAATTGAGAGTCCGGAAATAAATCCTTACATGTACAGTCAATTGATATGCCACAAGGGTGCAAAGACCATTCAATAGGGAAAGAAAAGTCTTTTCAACAAATGGTTTTGAGACCACTGGATACCCACATGCAAAAGATTGAAAAGGGACTGTAAACTTATATGATACATAAAAATTAACTCCAAATGGATCAAAGACCTAAATTTAACCCTTTCAGTGCATTAATTGACTTCAAGTTTTTTTTTCAAAATCTGTCAAAATGCCACAAAAAATAAAAAGTTGATATTTTGACTATTTTGTGCATTTAATAATGACATTTTGAGCTGCTTTGTATATAAATGACTTTTTTTTTAATTTTGGTTATGTGGTAATAAATTTACCATTATATTGACTTTTAGCAAAAAATACTCAAAACATACAAAGTGGCATCAATTAGATATAAGTATAGATAAATTAGAATCTAATGGCATTGATGACAAAAAATTTATTACAAAATGTTACACAATATGGCATACAAAACATCTTTGTTGTTGATAGTGCAAGCCATAGGAAAACATATCTTAAAATCTTGTAAATAGAGAGAAGTCCTTGAAACAGTTTCACACTGAATAACAAAGTTTTTTGGGCTCATGGGGTAAACTTGAACGCTGTAGTCAGCAGATAGAAATATTCATTCAGCTATATCTGAACGTCACAACAAAGGGGTTAAGAGTTAAACTACAAATCTCTTAGAAGAAAACATAGGTATAAATCCTCAAGGCTTTGCATTAGGCAATAGTTTCTTACCTATAACACCGCAAGTTCTAGCAACAAAAGAAAAAAAATAGATAAATTGAACTTCATCAAAATGAAAAACTTTTGTGCTGCAAGAAATACCATCTAGAAAGTGAAAAGACAACCTACAGAATGGGAGAAAATATTTGCAAATAATATATATGGTAAGGAACTTACATCTAGAATATATAAAAAACTCCTACAACTCAACAATAAAAGACAAATAACCCAATTTTTTAAATGGGCAAAGGATCTGAATAAACATTTCTCCAGATATACAAATGACAAGCACATGAAAAGATGCCCAACATTAGCCATCAGGGAAATACACATCAAAACCACAATGAGATACCACTTCAAACTCAGTAGGCTGGCTAGGATTAAAAGACAGTTAACAACAAATATTGACAGGATGTGGAGGAACTGGAACCCTCATGCACTGCTGATGGGCCACAAAGTGGTGCAGACACTTTGGAAAACAGTCTGGATGTTCCTCCAAAAGTTAAACTTAGAGTTCTATATGACACAGCAGTCCTATGCCTAGGAATCTACCCAAAAGAACTGAAAGCATATGTCTACACAAACACACATAAGCAAATGTTCATAGCATCATTGCTCATGATAGTCAAACAATGGAAACAACCCAAGTGCCCATCAACTGATGAATAAATAAAATGTGATATACAAACAATGGAATATTATTCAGTAATAAAATACAAAGTATTAACAAGTACTACAACATGGACAGAACTTGAAAAAACATTATGCTAAGTGAAGGAAGCCAGCCACGAAAGGCCACACATTGTATTATCCCACTTACATAAAATGTCCAGAAAAAGCAAATCCCTTTAGACAGAAAGAGGATTGATGGGGCTGAGAGGAAAAATAGGAGGAAATGGGAAGTGATTATTACTGAGTTCAGAGTTTCTTTCCGGGATGATGAAAATGTTCTAAAATTGATGGCTGTACAGCTCTGAATATACTAAAAACCATTCATTGTACATGTTACATGGATGAATTGTATGGTATGTGAATTTTATTTCTCAATAAAGTTATTTTTTTGAAAAAGGAAAAAAAGCTGGGGCCATTTCACATCAATTTATTCAGCTGCAAAAGTAAATTTAAGACTTTAGCTGATCAAGAAACCGAAATCATTATTCCTTCCTGTTCTCCCTTACTGTTTCTTATAGATAGATACCAGGAGAAACTAAGACATCGGCCGGAGTGAGGCTTAGATCATATCTCTGGGTTCCTTCAGGAAGATAACTACAATCTAAGGCAGAGACTCTCCTCCTTGACTGAGCATTCAGTTCACCCAGGGAGCTTTTCAGATGCTTGATGCCCAGGCCACAACTCATGCCAATTACATTAGAATCTCTCAAGGTGGGGCTGAGCTGTGTAATTCTTAAAATTCCACAGGTGACTCTAACATGCATCCTAGTTTAAGGATGTGAGCAAAGTCTCTCACACTCTGGTGTGCATATAAATCCCCTGAGGTGTATAAGAAGTAGATTGTGATACCAGGGTTGTGGGTTGGATTCTGCACATCTGACCAGCTGAGGATCCTAGTCCATGGATCACAGTTTGAACAGCAAGTGTAAGATCATATTCTGAGTTTGAGTCAGGCTCACAATATTCAGACCCAATGTTTAATAACACAGACACTATTAATCCATGTGTTCTGCAAATTCCTGGACAGCCCAGCCACTTAGCAGTCATTGTTCTATCTGCTCTTTCCCACTACATGACAAGCCCTTGCTGGAGAAAGAGAGGTCTCACCTCTTGATCCATTCTGTGATCAATGCTGTCCCCAATGTTTTTCAGCTGCATGGCCAACTTGTGGAATATTTCCTCCTGGTGATGGTTCTGGCTGACGCTATTCTCCTTGGACTGAGAAGCTGGATTGTGATCTGCGTTAACAGAAAAGAGTTTCAAAGAGACACTCTTTTAGCTATCTGTAAAATTACTCACCACAAGTCACTAAAAACTGTCTTAGATAATGAGAGGGATGAAAACCTATCATCATAAGGATTATCAAAAACACAAGCTTTACATTGGAACAGTTCTATCCAATAGAAACATAATTCAAGCTACGTGTTAATTTTAAATTTTCTAATGTAAAATCAGGTAAGTTAATTTAGTAATATAGTTTACTTAAACCAATATATCCAAAATATTATTAAGTATATTACAACATATAATTAATATAAAATTATAAACAATGTTTTGTATTCTGTGTGTGTGTGTGTGTGTGTGTGTGTGTGTGTGTGTGTCCCCATCTGGGAGTTGAACCCAAGCCACAGCGTTAATAATGCTGAAGCCTAGCTACTATGCCACCAGGGAAGTCCCTGCATTCTTTTAATTATACCTAAGTCTTTGAAATCCAGTGTTAATTTATACTTACAGCACATCTCAAGTGAGATGCTAAATTTTCACTGGAAAACTTTTATGTGTATTTAAATTACATGAAGTTTACATTTTAAAAAGTAGTTTCATATATTCAAGTTGTTCCAAACATGTTTGAAAGAGTTCCAACAATGAAATCACGTATCAGTTTTTAAACTTAATTAAAATTAAATAAAACTTTAAATTCAGCTCCTTAATTTACTGGTCACATTTTATGCTCAAGAGCCAAATGTGCTTAGTAGTTATTGTATGGGACAGTGTAGGTCTAGATCTTTATGGTTTTTAAAGTGAATTTTTCCATTTTTTCTACCTACAGTCCTTGAATGGGTCTTTCCAAACTCTATTTGCTTCCAGCAACCAAGGAGTGTTCCTAAGCAACACTATGAGTAAACTGCTGTGCTAGGCACTTTGGGAAATATATAAAGAATAAAAAAACAAGGTTTGTGTCCTTAAGTTGTTCACAACTTAAGGTTAAGGATGAAACAACTTCCAAAAGCTTTAGGAATACAGAGAAATAAATAAATTTGGGCTAAAATAAATATAAGTATGGCTTCATAGGTACAGCAAGTTTTGCATTGAGCCTATTTTGTTCTGGTAAAATTTGAAGACTTTGATTTCTCAGGCTTTGTACCAAGAGAATAAGCCATCTTCAAAGAGTTTATGGGAGAGAGACACCAACTACAATTTAATAAGTTGTAGTAAGAACAAGTCTGCACAGAGGTCAGGGAAGATGTCCCAGTGAAGAGGATATCTAAGTTCAGTCCTAAAGGATAAATAAGAGTTAGCCAGAGTGAATACTGAATAAATAGCAACAGTGGGTGTCAGGTTAAGGAGCGTAATATTTACAAACAGAGAGGCTGCCAGATTGAGAAAACAAAGTAAAACAGCTCAAAAGAAAGAAAAGCAGAAAATTACAGTAAATGAGATGGGGACAACCAACCTATCAGAGACAGAGGTCAAAACAATGATTATAAGAATGATCAAGGAAATTAGTGAAAATTTCAACAGAGAGCAAGCATAAAGAAAGACATAGAATTCATTAAAAATGACCAGACAGAAATAAAGATTATAATACAGGAAATGAAAAAGGAAATAGAAAGAATCTTCAGACTAGATGAAGCAGAAGTGCAAATCAGTGATTTGGAAGAAAAGCCAGCAGGCAACACCCAATCAGAGCAACAAAAAGAAGAAAAGAATCCAAAAAATGAGGATAATTTAAGATTCCTCTGGGAGAACATCAAGGGTAACAACATTTGCATCATAGGAATTCCAGAAGGGGAAAAGAGACAGCAAGGGATAGAGAACATATTTGAAGAAATGATGACTGAAAATTTTCCTAACCTGGTGAAGGAAATAGATATACAAGCCCAGGAAGCACAGAGAGTCCCAACAAGATGAACCCAAACAGGAACACACTGAGACACATCATAATTAAAATGGCAAAAGTGAAAGACAAAGAGAAATTTTTAAAAACAATAAGAGAAACGCAAGTAGTAACTTATAAGGGAGCACTCATATGCCTCTCATCTGATTCCTCACCAGAAATTTTACAGGCCAGAAGGGACTGGCAGAAAATATTCAACATGATGAAAACCAAGGATCTATAACCAAGATTAATATATGCAGCAAGGTTATCATTCAAAATTGAATGAGCTTCCCAGACAAGAAAAAGCTAAAGGAGTTCATTGCCACCAAACTAGTACTACAAAGAACTTTGAAGGGACTTCTTTAAGATGGTTGGGGGAGGGGGGCAAAAATTATGAATAATAAAATGGCAATAGCTACATATCTGTCAACAGTTACTTTCAAGTTAAATGGATTAAAAGCTTTAATCAAAAGACCTGGAGGATATTACACTGAGTAGAGGATCAAACAGAGGAAGACAGATGCAAATTCTCCTTGCTTATAGGTGAAATCCAAAGATGAAAATAAGCAAAGGGAACAGGACCAAATTCACAGATATAGAAAACATTCAGTTTGTGGCCAGATGGAAGGAGGGTTGGGGGAGTGGGCAAAATAAGGGGAGGGATTAGTAAGTTTAGTTTGGTTGTTACAAAGCAATAGTCATGGGGATATAGAGAATAACATGGGAATATAGTCATAAGGTTGCAATAACTTTGTGTGGTGTCAGATGGGTACTAAATGTGTTGGAGTAATAGGAGAAGAGATGGAGGGGTGGGTGGAAAAGGGGAAGAAATCAAGAAATACAAATTCATAGTCACAGAATAGTCACAGGGATGTAAAGTGCATCATAGGGCATACAGTCAATAACACTGTAATAGTTATATATGGTGTCAGGAGGAACCAGATGTATCGAAATGAGGATTCTGTAAGTTCTATAAATGTCTCATCACTATGCTGTACACCTGAAACCAATATAATATTGTATGTCAAATGTAATTGAGAAAAAAAAAAAAGAATTAGCCAAGAGAAGAGAGAGATGGGGGCTGAAACCCACTGCGAGGGAATGGCAAACAGAAGATTCCAAACAGAAGATTCCAAACAGAAGGATCTTACGAGCAAAAACATGGGGGGTGACAGACAGGTTTGTGCATAAATGCTAAGTACGCTATGTTGAAAGGCAAGGAGTGATGGGAAACAAAGCTAATAGAGTAAGCAAGAGCAAAATAGTGAAGGCACAGTAAGAGGCTTGGACTTTACCCATTAAATCTGGGGACCCACTGAGGGTTATAAGCTGGAAATGACATGATCAGATTTGCTTTCTGTCTATTTCCCTCTGGGATCAAAGTAAAGACTGGTAAGGCAGGCAGAGTATGTGTTTAGAGGTTACTGCCAAAGTCCTGAGGAGGGATGGTAAGGTGCTGCCTAACAATAACTAACATGCTTACACATGCCAGACTACGCATGCATTATTGTACCGACCACTCCCTCACAATGAGCCCCATGAGGACATCACGGCCCATAGTACAGATGAGAGAGCTGTGGTTCAAGCCTCACTCCGTTCCAATGAAATCAGAATCCTGGAATTGGATGGAGCATCGGTACTTTTTTAAAGCTCCCTAGGTGGTCCCCATGTGCAGCCAAGTTTGAAGACCAGTGGTTTAGAAAATGGTTGAGTAGCTTGCCTAGGGATTGAAAGCCACTAAGTGTGAGAGGCAGGATTTAAACCCAGGTCTGTCTGGCTGCAAAGCTCATGCTCTGAGCCTCAGCAAACAGAGCCTGAACTAAAGTAGTACTAACTGGGATGGAGGGGTAAGAACAGATTCTACAGATATTTATTAGGAAGCAGAATAGGCTGGAATTTGGCAATACATTAAATGAGAAAAGTGAGAGAAAGGGAACCTCCTACTTTTCCAGCTTGGCAGACTGGAAGGGTGATGGCACCATCAGCCTATACAGAGAATGGGGGACAGGAGAGGACAGGAAAAGACGGCCGAAGAGGTGGGTGGAAAGAGAAAGAAAAAAATTTGAGTTCATTCATAAACATGAGGTACCTACAGGACATCTCAGCGGGCACCTGGATAATAGTTGAAGCTTGGGATATCAGGACTTAAAAGATTTAAAAGTCACTGTTCACTCATTTATTCAATAAAAGTGCAGGAGAGTAGATGAGATATTTCAGAGTTTATTTAGCTGATGACAGACCCTCTGGATAAGACCGATAGTTAACAAGGTAGGCAAAGGAATAAAAGCCAACAAAAATGACTGCAAAAGAATCGTCAGAATGGGAAAAGAGGGGATCAGAAAAAATGGTGTTTCCTAACCATCAAATCTTGATGAAAATTTCCTTCTAAAATGTACTAGTAGACATTGTTACTTGGTTGACGACGGTATACAGAATCTCTGTGTGTGTGTGTGTGTGTGTGTGTGTGTGTATTGCTGCTGCTGATGATGATGATGATGATTCAGAATCCTGACACACACCTTAGGGTCCTTGTATTGAAGATGCCAATCATTGTCTGACTTACCTACACACCCTTCCAAGAAAGTTTACCTGTTGCCTAAGCAATTGGGTTCTTTCCTACTTTCCTACATGGCCCTATAGGCCACAGTTGAATGGATTAGAGATGGACACCTGACCTGAGAACTGTTAATGCATTGGCTGGCCAGGTACTTAGAACCTAGTCCCAAAAAGCAACAGGGTCCCTTCCTCGCTGTTCAATGTCAGCTTCCTCTCTGTTCATTGTAGACTCAGGAGACACGGGAAGAGTTAGCAGTGGGATCAGCGATGCCACAGGATTGTGTTGGATCCAGAATAATAAGTCAAAGTCATTTGTAGTCAAGATTATGAAGCGCAAAGAAACATTTAAAGGAAGGCAGGGGAAGATGGCTGAAACAGAAGGACTGAGCAGACACTCAGAAAGAAACCAAGACTAACCCCAGAACTACCTCAGAACCTGAAACCTCCAAGTTCAGTTCCTTTTCATAGGTATCCTCACCAGAAACCACAGCTTTCTGGGGGTGACTGGAGTAGGTTTCTCTTCTCTGTAGCTAAACAAATAATCACAAATATCTAAATCACCATTGCCTAAAGCTGTCTAATGTAGATAAAACTGTGCAGGAGATTATGTTGGCTAGAAATCCACTTCAGCACAGACTGTAAAGTGAAATTTTAAAAGTAAGTTCCTGATGCTGTGGCTTGTATTTTTGGTTCTGGTCACTAACCCATTCCTAATAAAAGTGGAATGCAAAATGATTGAGCTCTGCTGTACTCAATCCATATGTGACATTATTTGCTGGCTAAAGAGAGAAACAGTGTGCCTATCCTACAGACATTTATATAATAAAATAGCTATACCACCACACTATAAGAAATACTATAACAAGAAATAAATCATTAAACCAAAGCTCTAAAGTGATCATATATTAGAGAAGTGAGAAGTCTTGTGACAAGATTCTTAAAATGAATGAAATAAAAAAGCAAAACTCTGTATTATTTTCCAAGTACTGAATTTTTAGTATCTAGAGGAAAAAAAAAATACTTTTTTTATGCTGGAAAGTTATGTGAATATGTATATACCCACACAGAGTTCTGAAAATAAAACCACAGTCTAAATGGCCTAGTGGGGAATTTGGAATAATCTCCTGGTTAATCTTCTTGTAAGAATGTTTCTTTTGTAAAGCAAATTAAGTTTCAATGCAGTGGAACTTTAAAAAACATGGCTGTACATTGAGAATCCTTTATGAGAAACTTTGACCAACTGGCCCTTCAGTTGCATTTGGAGAAACTTTTTTGGGGGGGTGGGGAACTTTTAAGCAAACACTGTCAGCTATAATAGGAGTATTTTATTTTCTCATATAGTGGTCATCCTTTTATAATCTTGATTGTGTTCACTAAAAATAAATGTCTAGGGGACTTCTGGTTCAAAACTAAACACAAGCATTAGTGGTCTCTCCATTTCTTCTAATCCCTGCAAAACCCCACCGAAAAGGGAAGTATAACAAAATAAAAAATAAAAATAAATAAATAAATAAAAACCACACAACAGTGAAGAGAATGGGAGGCAATATCTACAGCAGATGAGAAAGCTGTACATGTTTCTGGAAGGCAGAAAGGAGATGAAACAAAAGCTATGGACAAATAAACCAGGCAGAGGAAGCACCAAGAACCTACCACACAGGCTGCTAAGGCTAGAAGTCCACCTACCTACCAAGACCCTGAGGCTGGGAGAGGGAGACACACTATTGACTGGAGGTCTGAAGGGGGATTGGGGGATTGACTGCACCACCTGGCACCCTTGACACCCCAGCCCACTCCACCCAGCACAGATATCAGGCAATCAACCAATAAATCAATCAATCCCAGACTCTTCTCTAATGGAAGAGAACTAATGGAGAACTTATGAAGAAAGCTAAAGCGTCTTATTGAACGTTGGTGCCTTTGATTAAAGGTTTCTTTGTTCTGGTTATTTGAGGAACTTGGGGCCAGAAAGACAGCTCCCTAACTCATCTCCACAAAGCCCCTCTCCCCTAGCTCAGAGCCCTCCTGTGCCCCATTTGAGTCCCCATCACAGGGGAGCCCTGCAAAGGCAGTTACATGTAATGGGACAAATTTGAAGCCAGAGCACTTGAGTCCAAATGTAAAATCTGCTACAGATAAAACTGTGTAACCTGGGGCAAGTTATTTAGTCTCTCTATGCCACAGTTTCTTCTTCAGCTATAAAATGGGAATAGTAATTATTATTTCCTCAATTCTAAGATTATTTTTAATGTCTCCAAAAATCAGAATGTGATTTATAATCTGTGGCTTGTCATATTTCGACAGCATTTTTACCTTTTTAGTAGCAAACAAAATAATGGTACATCTTACAATTAATAGAATATTAAACTGATTAAATACCACAGTAACTACCTCATAGAGGAGTTGTTGAGATAACTGAGTGAATTAACATATTTAATCTGCACAGGACAGTGCCTGGAACATGGATAAAAAGTAGATAAATGTCGGCTGCTACTACCACCATGGAAAACAGTCCTACTCACATAACAGCAGACAAAAACCTCACCAGCTACCCAGTCCACATTTCTTTAAAATAACCAAGTATGACCAGGCAATTGATAAGAACTACAGGATAAAAGGGAAATACTAAATAAACAAACAAAACAGTAATCCTGAAGAAAACAGATATAATTCAGGGAAGAGAAGTAAATGTTTTCACATTCTAATGTATATGTTTAGGGAGATTTAAGAAAATACCACATTCATAAAACAAAAGAGGATGCTGTGAGAAAAAGTATAATCCTAGAACAAATTATTTTAGATTTTAAAAATATGATGGCCAATATTAAAAATGCAATTGATAGCCTGAAAAAAAAAAGTCAAGTAAAATCACTTAGAAAAAAACATCAGAAGTTGAAAAATGTGAGAGAAAAGCCAGGTGATATAAAGAACCAACATGGAAATACCAACATCTACTTAATAGGAGTTGCAGAAAGAGGAAATCATCAGAACAAACAGTATAAGACAGCTTCCCAGAGTTGAATGACACCTAACTCCAGATTAGAAAGTCCCCCCACACACACACATACACACACACAAAAGCCCCACCAAGTTCTCAGGACAACAAATGGGGAAATAAAACCTTCATCTCTAGACCATCCTGAAATTTCAAAACACTAAGCATAAGCAGATGCTAAAAACCTCCAAAGAGAAACATGGATTAGTTTGGCAGCTGACTTCTCATCAACAATGGACACCAGAATAGAGTGTAACAATGAATGCACTCAAGGATTTTATAAAAAATTATTTTCAACCTAAAATTCTGTGCCTAGCTAAACTCTCAGTAATATGTAAGAGATGAATAAAGACATTTGCAGATATGCAAGGACTCAAGAAGCTTTTCTCCTATACACAATTTCTTAGGAAGTCTCTTGAGGAAGCATTCCAGTAAAACAGAGTAAACAGAGTATGACCAAACCAAGAAAAAGAAAACAAAAGATTTCCCAAAAGGTGGATCCAACCCAAGTGAAGGGAAGTCCCAGGATGATAATGGTGAGATAGACCTAAACAATAACTAGACTGGAACAAGACAACAGTTCTAGAAGGGAAATCCCCAGGGCACAGGGAGATTTGTTTGATGAGACAGTATGGCTGAAAATCAGGGGAAACTACACATCATGTGGGGGAGGAGAGGAAAGGCAATGAGAAAGTCCAGAAAACAATAAAAGGTCATACAGGAAGTTTAGGGTCCAAAGGTGACACAAATTAAAATGTGGCTTAAGTTTAAACTGAGAAACTGTTCTGTGATTTTCTCTATAATGATATTCCTCTGTGTTAAACTTCAAAGTACTTTATATATACTCGTATGACTAGGCATCATTTTAAGCAATCGCTTGTTTCATTACTGGGAGGTGATTGTTCTCGGGGAAAATCATTCCAGTACATACAGTTTTCATTGCTTGTAGCCACCACCCCTAACTCCCAGAGCCTTAAGGCAGTTTGAAGGAAGTGTTTACACTACCTTTTATTTTTGGAATACTGACACAACAGTTAGACAAAAATGAGGATGAGGGTACTAGAAATCTTGGCCTCTCCACGTGCTGGACCATCTGCTTCCAGATTGGAAAATACATACCTCACTTTTTCAAGGACAAGCCACCTCACAAGAACTCAAGGCTTCATCTCAAACTCATGTGACCTCTTCTTTTAGTTGAGGGAAGCTGTGTTTGTTTATTTGTTTTAGGACTTTAGGGCCTTAGCTATTGCTTTAAATTCAATCACTTTGAAGATGTCTTTCAAATACCAATTTAACAGTAACTGCCTCATCTCAAAGGACATGCCCTCTCCTAATTAATCAAACATAGTACATTTGAATGTTTAATTTCTAACAATATTTAATCTGAATAAAAATTTCAAAATAATTTGCTTAAATTTAGGACTACTACTCAATCTCTGGAAGGCTCAAAGTCTCTTAGCAAGGACATATTGATCCTTTAAAAAGGATTGCTGGTATCATCCAGGATTTAAGTATAATAAAAGAGCACTGGTCATGCAGTAAGGACAAAAGTTTGCAGGACAGTGAAGTGTGAATTTGAGCTACCATACTAGATCTGGCATCAGTAAGTATAGACTCCTCTTCCAGGAGGTACCCTGATGAAGGAATGAGGGAGAAAAGCCATAGCAAGAGGAACAGATGAGAGTCTTCAGTAGGTTTATAGGTTGAGGAGAGGAATTAGAGCAGGAGTAATGGAAAGTAGAAGATACGAGTAGTATAGGGCAAGTTGTTGAGGCAAAGTCTCAGAGGTGCAGGAGGAATGAGAATGAAAACACAGGGAAAGGTGAGCTCTGAACAAGAGCAGCATCCCCCCTTCCTTTGAGACAGGGTAGAAAGAGATAAGGTGTGATGCTCACATAAGGAAGTTGGCAACAAGGAGAAAGGAGATTCTGGTGTTTACCCATGGTGATATCAATTTTTTGTACAGAAAAAATTAATGAAGCAGAAAATTAAGCCAGCTGCTGAGAAAGAGGGGACTGCTGAAGTGGCTGAAATGAGTCACTAACAGAAGTGGAAAAAAAAACTAACTAAGCTGAGTTGTATACCAGGAGCTGAAGATGACCATCACCCCTCCCCCACAAAAGAGGAGAAAGAAAAAAATATGTATTTGACCTTGATGTGCATTCTCTTTCCAGCTGGCAAGGGTCCTAAACTTGTACCTAAAGAAAAAAAAAACCTTTAACCTATCATCCCGTAGGGGAAGGTTCAAGTCTTGGCTCAGTTACTTTCTAATTTCCTGTTCTTTGGCAAGTTACTTAACTCCTTTGTGGCTTAGTTTCCTCATTTGTTAAAAGGGGATTTAATACTATTATGAACATTAAACAATGATGTCCATAAAGTGCCTGGTTATACAAAAGGCCCTACATTACATGTCTTAGTTAGCTACTACTACTGGACTTAGTGTTAGGCAACATTTACATAAATACAATAACATAAACCAAGGTTATTGGTTTTTAACTTTTAGAATCAATTGATGGACAAGCATGGAAGAGTTGGTTGTGAATGCAGCTCAGGCTGCAAGTGTTAACAATTTTGGCCACATGAAAGTAAAAAGGTATGGAAGATAAACTGCAGGCTGTGCAAGGCTGAGTGAGAACAGAGCAGGGTAGTTAATATCTTCATCTTATAAAGAGGCAAGGTATGTGATATTGCTGAAAGTATATGAAATAAAAATAGGAGTTTAAATTTTTTAAGTTCACAAAGACAAAAACAGAAGTATTAAAATAATAATTTAATTATCAAACATGCAAAGAGAAGGTGAGGTATGAACTTAGCCTCATCTGGCATGTCAAGGAGTCAATGGATGACATCAATTTGATAAATCAAGAGATGGAGGAATAAACACATTATTCAAAACAGTGGTTCTCAACTCTGGCTGTACTTGACTATCAGATTTGAGGCCTAAAACTAGCAATTTTGTTGGTCTGGAAATACAGTAGACTCTTAGTTAACCAGCACCCATGGGGATTGGTAGGTGCTGGGTAAATATAAGTAGACTCTCCGTTAACTGGAACTCAAGCAACGAGCAAAATCTCAAGCAATCTGCAAAAATTTTGCCAGCTCGAGTGACCCAGTTGCTTGAGTTCCGGTTAACGGAGAGCCTATGTACAATTATACATGTGTGTTTTTTAAAAGCTCCCCCAGGTACTTCTAACATACAGTCAGTGTTGAAAATCACCGATCTAGAAAACTGGAAAACATAGCCAATTAAATAGTTGCCCTGCGGGACTAGGACAGTGGGATGGGGTAGAGGTGAAAGAGAGGGGTTGAATACTGACTTTGCATTCATTCATTCAGTAAATTCTTATAGAAGGCCTTCTACCTGCCAGGCTCTGCTTTAGGCCCTTCTCATCATAAGCTCTCCAGCACTAGTAGGTTTGTTCCCTTGGACATAAGTTGCTTTGATTTAAAAAATTTAATGCAACAAAAATCCAGCATTGTTACCTGAACTCATCCTTTTAAATACATTGGGCAACTAGCAGGAAAGGGCAGCCACTTAAGCAGGGTGATAGTTGGAAAAAACCACCTTTCACCAGGGGGCAGCCAGGTTGCAAGCTCACTGAGCGCCCCCTCTCCTCCCACCTGATGTCACTGAGCCAGGGCTGCCCAGAGGAGTGTGAAAGTTAAGAGCTCTGAGGACAATGGTCCCCAGAGCTCCAGGACCCTACAACAAAGTAAAGAAAGAGAGAGAGAGGACAGGATGGGACAGGAAGGAACAAGATCTCATTGGGTTAATCTGCCTCAGCCAAGGGTAAACCCCTAAATAGGCAGCTTAAATAGTGAAATATACGGCCCTTTGATCAAAATTGCAAACTTACTGGCTGTCATTTCAGTTTCTATTCTTGTTTTCTTTTGCGGGGGGAGGGGCAGGGGGACGGGGCGGGGCAGGGAGGGAGTTCCTGGCTGGGAATCCACCCCAGGCCCCAGCGTTGAGAGCGCTGAAGCCTAGCCACTACACCACCAGGGAACTCCCTCTTGTTTTCAAAAGTATCTTGAAACAAATACATACTATTTCACCTCAAGTCATTTTGAAATAACACATTAATAATTAGTTGGCATACAGCCACGATCATTTGATTTGACAGTTACCTGAGAAAAAGCATGGGTACCAGTGAGGGCTGAGAGCTCAGCCAGGAGAGAGAAAAGGGACCAGAGTGGGGAGACCCTCCAAATGAATATCACCTACTTCAAAATGGGTTTAGGGACAGCCTTGCCTCTGCCAATCAAAAACATAATAATTTGCAACTATTTAACTAATTAACTGTCACCTGGAAAATACAAAATCTACTACATTGTCGGCATTAGGAAGATGGTTTACAAGAGGGGCAGAGAAGAAAGGAGGTGGAGATCGGATGCAACAAAGGACTGAATGTGCCAAAAGCAGGAGGTGTGTTTTGCATTCTGGACTTCAACATAATAAGCTGTTTACAGTTTGTACATGTCTGACCAACTAAATGGTGAAACCCTTGAGTCAGACATGTATCCATTTCATAGTGCCCTACACATAGAGGGTACTCAACAGATATTGTTAATTATGATTGTAAAGATGCAAGTTTATCTAAGGACAGCCTTACCGTTTAGGCTGTTTTGAAGACAGCTCTCCTTTCACTTAAAGTTGTAAAATAGCAACAATAATGCACTTACACATTTTTTAAACTTTTGGTATATAGAACCTTAGCAAAAGTTTAAAGATACTCCCACAATTGGTGGTGGGAGTATAAATTGGTACAACCTCTCTGGGGGTGGGGGGGCGGCGGCAATGTATCTGTTTACCAAATTTTACAAATGCAAGTTTGTTCAGGGTTATTTGCTGAGCATTGGTTTCAATATTAAGTGACTGGAACAGCCCAAATGTACATGAATAGGAAACTTTTTAAGTAAATGATGGTATATCCACACAATTGAATATTACGCCACTATCAATAAGACCAAGGAAGCCAAAAATTAATGCAGAAATCTCTCTTAATAAGTGAGAAAGCAAGTAAGAAGAGTCTACTTAATGTGCTACCCTCACAATTGTTCATATCTGCATAAAAAAAACCTCTGGAAGAATATCCGAGGACTAAAGAACAATGGTTGCCTGTGATAGGGAGTGATGTGAGTGGAAACTGAGCAGATGGCAAACAAAAACACAGAAGCGAATTTTCACTGTATCTCTCTTCACATTCTTTAGTTTTCCAACCATGAAAATGTGATTTTTTAAAGCAAATACACAGCACTTAAAATATGTCTGCCACAGTTACAAGCCACTTAAAATTCATAACTCATTTTTTATTTATTAACATTTATTCAAAATTTAACTTTAAAAGTACCTCAGTGGGGTTCCCTGGTAGTGTAGTGGCTAAACTTTGGCATTCTCAATGCCGCGGCCTGGTTCGATTCCCAGCCAGGGAACCATAAAAAAAAGAAAAAAAGTACCTCAGAAGTGTCATAATTGTATTGTTATGCAGAAAAATATCTTTGTTCTTAGGAGACAATATATGGAATTATTTAGAGATGAAGTTAATATGTCTGCAATATTATCCCTATGGTTTGGCAAAGAAAAACATCTGTTCCTACATTTGAGTATATATGTGTGTACGTGTGTGTGGGTGTGTGTATATGTGTGGGTGTGTGTGGAGAGACAGAATGAGAGGTATAAAAAAATTAAGCAAATGTGACCCCCTCAAAAGGTAAATCTATGTGAAGGGTGTGTGAGTAACCACAGACTTATTCATGCTCCTTTTTTGTAGATTTAAATTTTTCCAAGATAAACATTGGAGAGGAAAATATTTTCTCAGAAAAGGCTCCAAACCTTACATAAAACATTTCTATTTAGTTTCTACAAACTCTATGGATTGGTTTTCAATGCCTTTAGAATTTCAACATACGTATCCAGCCTCCTTACCCTTCCTCCTGAATCTTATGTTCTAGCTAAACTGTATCTCCATGTGACCAAATCTTAATTTTGAAACTTATCTCAAAAATTGTCTTAGATGCCTTTTTTAAGTCTTCCAAAATAATGTGACCTCTCAGCACTTTGACTATCTATAGTACTTTTACTGCTATTGAGATACATATTCTATTTTTTGTTATCATCACTGCCTGTTTTATTACGTAAAACAGCAGAAATGATAAATGTATTCTAGATGTGTATATGAGTATAGTTCCTATTGGATAAACTTTTGTCTATAACAATAATTATAGGTTATAAATTACTTCCTAAGAACTTGGAATTGAAAGAAGAAAGAAGTGTCTTCTGAGAACTAAGAGGCGAGATTAGAGAATGTATCGTGGAAATGGTTGAGATGGGCAGCTGAGAGGCTACCTGCTTTCCCTTGCACAAGCTGCTCCCTCTGCCTGCATGTCCTTCAGGTATGGGTCCAGGGTTACATCTTGAGGGAAGACTTCCCTAACCTCCCTTCTAGGTAGATCCAAGTTCCATTACAGCATTTGGACCTCTTCTTGGAACTTACATTATACTACATAACACTGATAGGTGTAATGAACCACTACTACCTGCCTCCTTTAGCAGAAGGGACGGGGCTGTTACTGTTTCTGTTCACCACTGCCACCCCAGTACCTAGCACAGTGTCTGGAATATAGTAAGTAAGCCCTAGTACTTTTTTGAATGAATAAAAAAGAAAATGTTTCCTAGAGGAGGAGGAGAGTTGGTAAGACTTAAAAGAAGAAAAAAAGAGGTATATGAGCATTCAAGCACTTTCTAAGGCAGAACAGCTGAACAATTGGACTCTCCACTGACTTCTACAATTACATATGCCATTTACTTACTTGTATCCATACGTACATATATAAATACACGAGGGCAGTCAGAAAAATATCCAGCCACAAATGCCTCTATTTTTCATATTACATGGCTGGATACTTTCTGGACAACCCTCGTATATGGTTTTTAAAGATTTTTGCCTTTTCTATCAATAATTACTACATTTTTAGAAGTGGGAAGGGTTTCTTTTTGCTTTTACTCATTTTTGTTTTTCCAAGTTTCTAATTTCCCTTAAATGACAAATCACAATGGTTTCTCTGGACTTACCAAGATTCTACTCAACCCCTCAACTTTTCTAAGAAAAAGTGGCTTTACGTTCCCCATACAAAACTTTTCTCTTTCCCCTACGTGTCGTTCATACGTGTAGACCTCCCCAAAGTAAAAGGTAAATTTTGGCTTCAGTAAGCCACTTTTCAGCCAATACTGGCTTGCGATTTCCATTTTCAGTCTGTGCCACAGCCCAGGACGAAAGCGTCTGAGCGGGCAAGGGGATCGTCTCAATAATCAGCTTCCTAAGAGCTTTACTTTGGTGAGTACTTTGGTTTTTGTTGTTGTTGTTGTTGTGCTTTTTGGTTCCCGGCAAGAGACCTTCCCCGGGACCTCTGAGCGGCCTCCTGCACCTCCCTCCTCCACAGCCCCACGACGCGCCGTGCTGCCCACGCCTACTCTCCGGTGGGAAAAGCGCGCGCTCCGCCGGCGGGTAGAGCGGTAGAAGTCACGTGGGCCTGCTTGGCCAATGGGGAGCGTGCACCGCGCGCGGCGGCGGCGGCGGCGGCGGCGGCGGCCAGAGGCGGTCCCTCGCCAGCAGTGGCACTCCTTGGTCGCTCCAAGCTAAGACAGGGAGCGGGGGCCGTGAGACCGGGTACTCGGAATACACTACCCGGGGTAATGCGCCTCTGATTAGCCTAGCTTTAGCCGTTCTCGACGCCGAAATGAAAATACCACGTCCCTCTCACACCCCCTTCAATCTGCACATCCCCCATTTCTTAAGCGATATTATAAAATGTAAGGGGGGAAATGCGCCGCTGCCTCCTGGGCCAGCAACAGTGTGTAAAGGAAATGGGAGGCTGTGTCGGCCACCCCCGCTAACTGGGGGACCCGCTGTTGTATGCACCCACAAGATCAAAACATCAGCCACAATAAGATTTCTACAAGCATAGTGAAACGAGAGTTCTAGACATGAAAACAAACATCTACATTAGGTTGTCTGTTCTCTACAATTAAAGGTAGTAGGAGTATTAATTCTTCACCGTGCTGCTGCTTTTGAGGTCGAACTAATTAGGAAAGCATTTTGGGTAAACGTGGCTCCGGCCCACAGAGCACCTCATAAGTACCCACCAGCTACACAGGGACTGTGCGTGGATCTAGGCTAGGACATATTGAGTGTGAAAACATATTGGAAAAGGTTTACAATAAAATACTAGTTCTAGAATAGTGATGACTGCACAATTTCATGACTATACTAAAAAATACAGAATTACGCACTTTAAAAAGGTTGAATTCATGGTGTATGAATTACATCTCAATTAAAAATACATGTATTCGTTCTAGAAGGTATTCACAGGTGACAAAATCCCAGGCTTTGAGAAATAATTGTGGACAACTGCGGAGTTGAAAATTCAAATTTTTGAAAAACCAAAACCTTTCATTTTCATCTGTTGAGTTCTTTCTGGAAAGTGGATACCATATTTGACATGCTGGCAGAAGACTATCAGGATGCTTGAAATTTCCACTTTCTCAGTGGCATATAATTCTTTTAAAATTGAAGAATAGTGTGAAATTAGGTTTAATAATTCCTTTCAGGTGTCTAGCATATTTTAAACTAAAACTCTAAAAACCCATAAATTGGACCCGAACACTCTTTAATGCTCTCTGAAACATAACATGGTAATTTTCCAATATTCTGGGACATTTAAGAATCGTACATTTTTGCAACACAAAATTTCAACTTTCTCTTTCCTTCATGTTCTTTCCTATATTGGCAAAGTCAAGAAGGAACCTAAACTGAATTTTTCCTATATTAAGAATCTAGACACTGCCAGGTCATGTTTAAAGACAAATTTTTATTAAAAGATGAATTTGATCTATTTTAGTTGATTTGAGGTCATCTTAATTAATTGTCACATCAATGATTCAGGGCTACTAGAAATTAAGAGATTTAATAACATGAAGCAAAGTCAGTTTTAGATTTTTACCACCTATAACTTTAAGGAATAAAGTTAATGTTTAAACAATCTATTTAATGCCCAAAATTATGTCCTCAATACCAAGAAAAATACATGCTAAGTAGAATATCTCTCTTAGTTTAATGCAAATAATATCTTACCTGGTTTGCTTGGCATGGCTGAAACTGACTGTTTACTGGCAAGTCGGGTCATGTATGCCTTCTGAAAACTGTATTTCACCCACAGTGATTTGCAACAATTTGTTACTTTGGGAGAGGGATTCAGTTCTTTAGGTTCACAAACAATAGCATCATGTTTTTTCTGCTTCATGTTGTTTCCCTGTTGAAAAGATATTTCAGAGGATTTCTCAGTATATTTGGTATGTTAGATGAATATTGATATGCTAACAATACAAGCAGCCTTTATTCCATATATAAAAGGGTTATGAATTTAAGTGGAAAATGGAACTTGGTGATCTCTAAGGTCTTTTTCCACTTAGATAAACATGTTTAGCTGCTTCGTCTCTAGATCTGCTACTACTGCCCCACATCCTCATCTCCTAGCAGTTTTTCTTCATCTTTTCAATAGCCACATTTCATCATTGGAACAGTCTAACTTAGTACACATAGAAAAAAAAGAGACAAATTAGTGTAGCCGAAAGAAAAAGTAGATAAAAAAACCTAGGGAGGTGGGGAGGGTTGGAGATGAAATACATTCTGTGTCCTGCTTGCGTGTGTGTGTGTGTGTGTGTGTGTGTGTGTGTTCTCTTTAATCCTCCATATGCACAGTCCATTTCTGCAATCTATACAGACACTAATGAAGGCTATTCTCCTGTCTCCCCCTTTTTTCTAATATTGTAGCTCACATCCAATAAGTTAAAAGAATTGAACTGAGACTTCCATCATCTAGCAGTGCACTTAATTCTCTTGATTTAAAGGTTGGCCACAAAGTCTGACTTTCTATTTTTACTTTCTAAATCTAAGCAGCTACTGGAAAGGAAAGGAATGGATAAGAGAGCTCAGACCACAGAGCACAACTAAAGAAAGTAACAGGGGAGGACTTCAGGAGCCTTAGATCAATGCTCTCAAATAAAAATACGTGAATCACACATGTGATTTTAAGTTTTCTAGTAGCTACATTAAAAAGAAGGAAGAAGGTAAAATGAATTTTAATAACATAGTTTAACCAAATATATCCGAAAATAAATCCAAAAGTTATCATTTCAACAGGTAATCAATATAAAAAAATTTTAATGAAGTAGTTTACATTCTCATTAGAGTAAGTCTTCCAAATCTGGTATGTATTTTATACGTAAAATACATTTCAATTTGGACTAGCCACATGACGGGTGCTCAGTAGCTACACGTGGCTAGTAGCTACTGTATTAGACAGTCTACACAGTAAAGCTGTATTTCAGCTTTATAGGAAGAAGCAAGAATTGAAAAGAAATTACTCTGAGAGAAAGACAAAAAGCAGCTACCTCAGCTATACAAGTCAAGGCAGGGGGACATCGTCAGGTAAAATTCTGACTCATCATTTTTCCAAATGTACCACATTTTTTTTTGTTTGTTTTGTTTTTTGTTGTTGTTGTTTTTTTTTTTTTTTTTGGTATGTGGGTAGCTCCCTGACTGGGAATCGAACCCAGGCCACAGTGCTGACAGCGCCAGCGCCGAAGCCTTAAGCCACTACACCATCAGGGAACTCCCTGTACCACATTTTCTAGTATAAAATGCTACCTCAATATTTTTATTTTTGTAATTTGGGCCAGATTAGGGAAATGGAGTTGTGGGATGAAAGGCTGTGAGTTCCTGGGCATTTCTGGTGTCTTGGGCATCCTGACATTTTAACTTTACCCATCATGCAACCTTCTGATCTTAATTTTATTTCTCAAGTAAACTTTCCATTGGGAAAAATGACATGCTCTCCTGCTAATGCATCAGAGCCAGAACAGCCCTGTATTGAAATTATTAAATTACTAAATGGGCAAAGTTGATAGTCACAGTGCAGTTTCCAGGTGAGGTTCTTATCTGAGAGAGCCAGCAGACAGCTTTATCTATCAGCCCATTGTGAAACTGCCATTTTGTACTAGTATTCACACAGCATTGCATTCCCAGTTTTCTACTGAGAATAAAATATCTACTACGATCTTTTAAAATAATGATCAAGAATGTTGGACTTGCTTTTCCCCAAATAGATTTTTATTATAATATAATTTTCCCAAACAATTCTGCAGGATGTTGAGATATTTACTGAAAAGTAATCAATGCCAATTATGTTTTTCACCTAAAACTTATTTTTAAATATACAATAAAAGCACTTCTTATGTAGTTATTAGTATTATTGAATAATTGCCTTTTGAAAATGGTGTGCCTACCTGAAAACACCAGGAAACCTAGGGTTCACAAAAGCATGATAATGGATTTGCTCATAGAAAACTAGGCAATCCCTGAGCTGATATATGTGGTCTATTTAACAACCACTGGTTTATGTTAGGTAGCTTGTCTTATTATTTCAATATATGAGGGATGTCCAGAAAGTATCCAGCCATATAATATGAAAAATGTAGGCATTTATGGCTGAATTTTTTCCGGACAGCCTTTGTATATAGATATTTTTCACTTAATAAAGTTATTTTTATCTACTTTGTTTGGAGGTTGTTCTGACATAATGTTTAAAATATTTGAGTGAAGTTTTTATCATTTCTTTCAGCCATTAATTCATCTATGGGTTCACACATTTTGTGTCTGTTTGTGGTAAACTGAATAATGGCCCTCCAAAGATGTCCACGTCCTAATCCCTAGAACTCATGACTGTTTTACCTTATCTGGAAAAATGAACTTTGATGTAGAAACAGAGATTATCCTGAATTATCTAGGACCCACCTAATTATATGGGTACTTATAAGGGGGAGGCAAGAGGATCAGATTCAGAGAAGGAGGCACGACAATGAGAGTAAAGGTCAAAGTGATGGCAGAAAGGCTCCAGGAGCCAAGGAATGTGGGCAACACTAGAACAAGGGTGTTTATTCTTTTGGCTTCCCTGGGGCCACATTGGAAGAAGGAGAATTGTCTTGGGCCACACATAAAATACACTAATACTAAAGATAGGTGAAGAGCTAAAAAAAAATCTCATAATGTTTTAAGAAAGTTTACAAATTTGTGTTGAGCCTCATTCAAAGCTGTCCTGAGCCACATGCGGCCCATGGGCTAGGGGATTGACAGCTGGCTCTAGATAGAAGCTAAAAAAGGCAAGGAAACTGAGGAAAGCAACCCTGTCAACCCATTTAGAATGCCTGACTTCTAGAACTGCAAAATAATAAATTTGTGTTGTTTTCAGCTATTTAGTCTGTAGTAATTTGTTATAGCGGATATTACAAATGCATATACTATATTAATCTAAGTACATATTAAATTATTGTTGGTACATATTTTTTAAAGTATTCATTGTAAAATAAACTCAGAAATAGACAAGAATCCATAGTACAATATAGTGTTTCCATAACAATAACTAGACAATAGTAATCACTAGAATTGTTGAATTCTAAATAACTACTTATTGGTGGTGGCAACTGTAAATTAAGCTACAAATCTTTACAGTGAGCAATATATGCTGATCAACAATGCAAAATATATGTTGATCCCTTACTGAATTCCAAGCATTGCACTACTGTGGATATAGCGGTCAACGAGATAGAAATGGTCCCTTCCCTTGTGGAGGTGACAGTCTAACAGGGGAAATAGGCATATATATTTAATTAGAGTCATGGTAGGGGTTATGAGAATATATCATGGGGAGTGGACCTAACCTAGTCTAGGTAGGTGGTCAGGAAGGACTCATCTAGGAATAATGTTTAAGCTGAGGCCTAAAAGATGACTTGATATTGGCCAAGAGGGAAGTTAAAGGAGGAAAAATGAACATCTCAGAGAGCTAGAACACCAAGTGCAAAAGCCCAAAGGCAGGAAAGAATTCAAAGCATTTGAAGATCAACTAAAAAAAAAAGTGAAGACTTTCCAATTCAAGATATCTGAGATCTTCTCTCAAAAATAACAAGGAGGAAAAGAAAAACCAGAAACATAAATTTATTCTTTACTGAAGTGGGAGTCATCCTTCAAACCACGATGCCTGAAAATAGAAAATGGGTGGACGCTTGGTAAAGAACTTAGCAGACCCAAGGAAGGTCAAGTCGAGCCTAGGAGCTTGGAGAAGGAGAAACCAAGGAGAAGCAAGGCAGTTCACCCCGAGGGACGTTGGAGACTCAGGAATCAGAAGCACGTAAAGTGCAGAGGGAAGTTAGAGGAGTGGAGATCGAGCAGTGTAGTGCTGAAAAGGGAGATCTGTTTGAAAATCTGTTCAATAATGGGTCAGATCCCCACCTCCTCACCCCACCCGATATAATTTACCTCCATAGGAAACAGGAATGGCACCTCTGGAGAAAGTAAACAAACGAGTTCCAGATATGGAGATACCAGGCATAGATCAGAGTGGGAATGAGACCTCTAACTGAGAAGAGAGAAATTAAGTCTGAAATGGAAAATGAGACACCCAGCCCTCTTCTCCTACTCAGATACAAAACTTTGCAGCCAGTTCTGCTCTCTAGCAGAAAATGAAGGGTACTTCTTAGGAAAAAATGAACTGGGCCTGAATGAAGAACCACAGGTACTGACATTTAGGGATCCCCGTAAGAAAAGCTTACAGTGAATCCCTTCCATTGACAAGATTCAAATACACACTCACAGTTTCCAATCAGCTTCTATGACATTACTCAAAATATAAATGAACAAAAATCACCATATACCAGAGGAAAACATTCAACATGAAAAATAAAAGACCTCCAATATGTAAGAATCACAGGTAAAGAGGAATCACAGGCAACAAAGACAATGAAAGGAGCATAAAAATACTTCAAAGAAATTACAGTATCATCAGAGAAATATTGAAACAAGAACAGGATGCTAAAAGAAGGAACAATCTAAAAACAAGAAAAAGTAGTTGGAAATTACAAATAGTATAAGTAATTAAAGTTCAGTAAATAATTATATATTGAAAGGTAAAGACAAAGAAATCCTCCAAAGCAGAATAAATTTGGAAATTGTTATAAGTCAGAAAAAGTCATGAGAACATTTCATAAGGTAACTGGTTTGACTTCTTTTAAAAATTAGTATTATAGGGGGATAAAGTGGTGGGTGGATGGGGAGATCACGCTAGAAGAAAAGAAGTTAAGGAGATTAAAACAACCAAATGCAATATGCAAACTTTGGATCCTGTTTTTTGTTTTTGTTTCTGTTTTTTGTTTGTTTGGTTTTTTTGGAAAGAAAAAAACCACTATAAGAAAATGGTATTGTTCTTTCCCGGTTTCAGCATCCTCCACCAAAAAAATATAATAAAATGGTATTAAAGAATTATTTTTACTTTTCCTAGGTGCAATAATACTATTAAAACTAAAGGTATACAGGGAATGTCTTTATTTTTAGGAGTTGTATCTTGAAGTATTTTGGGGTAAATGTAATGTTGTCTGCCACTTAGTTTCAAATAGTTCAGCAAAACAGTTAAATAAGTAAAGCAAGCATAGGGAAAATGAGCACAAGTATTTAATCTAAAATTAGTTGCTTTTTAATTATGTGTGACACTTGGACTTTTCAGTGGTTCAGTGGTTCGGGGTGGAAAATTCACCACCCTTATTTTATACCCTTCCAAAGAAAAGGAATGTCCTGCAGTGACCTTCAAATCTTGGAAATTCTGCTTATTTTGACAGACAATATTTGCACATATATCCAAGGTCATCTTTAGGAAGCCTGTGAAGGCCAAATCCCAATTTCTGACCCATCTTCCTATATATGTCTCTATTCAGGTGGAATCAGGTTACAATGAGCATTACAGCCAAAAGAGAAAATA
>PVJL010006552.1:0-90427 GCA_004026885.1 Lyroderma lyra
TATATATATTTACCTCCTTCCCCATCATTTCATGAATTTCTTGACCAGCCCTCATACATGTAGGACTCAGTACTATCTCCAGTTTCAGGCACCCACTGGGCCTCTTGGAATAGACCCTCTGGGTAAGGGGGCCCTACGACACAGCCTGGAGCCTACAGCACTTGGAAAAATTTACCTGGAGAGACACAAAGTACCTGGTGCTGAATTTGAGAACCTGTCCTGAGTGTGATGTGAAGCCGCAGACTCTCCTGAGGGGGGTGAGGATCAGACTTGCACCTGGGAAAGATGGCCCAGCACAGGTGAGAAGTAGAGGAGTGGGAGCTGGGGGGCAGGAGGTGTGGAAATACAGGAGACCCTGAGAAGCGGAAAGGTCCGTGACAAAGAGATTCCAAAGGAGCAAATGGGTTTGGACGTGCTTTAATCACACCCGGAATGAGAGTTGTGTTTGGAGTGATGGTTCTTAACCCTGGGTGCATGTTGACGTTGGAATCATCTAGGAGCTTTACGAAATGCCAGTCCTGGGACCATGTCCCAGTGCAATGGAATTGGATTCTGTGAAGTCGGGGTGCAGGTAGACATGAGGAGGAGGAGCAGTGGGGTCAGCATTTTGCTGAGGCTCCCTGGGTCGCTCCCAGGGTGGATTGCCTCTCCGCAAAGGAATCTCCGTGGAGGTCGTGAAGACACGGCGATGGTGTTGAGGGCCCTGGGATCTCTAACACACGGGAGGAGGCAGTGCTAAGCACGCTGGGATCGAAATCCTTATTCAGCTGATGTTACCTTGGGAAATTGCCCAACGTTTGCTACCCTCAATGTCTGCACCCTTACAATGGTAATAATTGGTACAGTAATCACCCTTACAATGGTAATAATTGGTACAGTAATGGCAGCTTCCACAGCTCTGTGGAGATTTCCATGAGACGTGGCCAGGGATTCTCACCACAAAGCAGGGTGCTGCCATTTTCAGTGCTTTGTAGCACACCCAAGAGCAAATTTAACCCTTTCGGTGTTGAAAAAAAATTTTCCTCTCGTCCTGGTGCTTGAACATTGTGTGCAAAATTTGGGCCAAAATAGGAATTTCACAAGGAATCAATTATAGTTGCTGTTCATGTTAGTGTCTTCCTAACTACCCCATCAACGAACCTAGAACAACAAAGTAACAAACTTGCAGAAAACATGTCTTTTTGCAACATAACATGCTTAATATTGTCAAAACTGGTAGAATTCGTTCCCAACACTGGTTCTGGGTTACAGCTTACGCTGTTGCGGTGTATGGCACAGGGTAGTGCTCAAAGCACTCGGGGGCACGCATTGGCACATCTCACTGCTGACAGTACGTGGTACACCCATGTCTCTCAGGCGTGGCTCTGTCACTACACACCTCACCACCAGGTTTGTAAGGCTTGTTAGAGCACGCCACGGGAAAACGCTGTGCAGTCAGCCGATTACGAAGAGGATGGATTGATGGTCTGCCAGGTGTTCTGTTTCTAAAATAAACAACAGACTTGCACCTGGTACACCACTCACCACAATAGGCAAAGCTTAAAAGTAACGCCGCGGGCTGCCCCGAGCTATTACAATGGAAGTAGTTAGTATTGTTGACTTCTGCCGGCCGCTAAGCGTGGCTGCAGCACTAGGCCCCTAGATGTTGACTTTGGTCACCTCCTGCAGCCAGCCCCTACAGCCGCCTTCAGTTGACAGTCACACCGAAGGGCTAAGGTCACAGCATGGACAGAGGAAGGAGTTTGCTGACACTCGGTTTCGTTGAAGCCCACGTGGCAAAACTTACTATTACGTCCTGTGGGACCTCCCCGTCCCCTTTCAAATCTCACCGCTGCCTCATCACCTTGAATATTCATCCTCCAGGAGATTCCAGTCTTTCCCACAGCCTCCTGGAGATCTGCTACCTGCTACCCTTGCCACGCACCGTTCTTGCATGGCTTAGCAGGCAGGAATACAAGAAAACGTGGGGTACAGCCTGAGAAAGCGGAACGCCGGGAAGTTTTCTCCTATTCCACAGACAGTTATGGGGCAGGAGGGACGCGAAGGACACGCCTTTCCCGTAGGGCACGCTTTCCCGGCGGTGGCACTGTTCACGGTTTGGGCTGGATAAGTCTTGTTTTGCGGGGGCTGTCCTATGTCTTTGTATTAGTTTTCCATTGCTGTGTCGTGATCACCACAAACTTCGAGTCTACAAGGCACATCCATCCATTATCTCACAGTTCCATGGGTTCGAGGTCTGCGTGTTGCACAGCTGGACTCTCTATGCGGGGTCTCAAGGCTGAAATCAGGTGTCGCTTGGGGCAATTCTCCTCTGAGCCCAGGGTCCTCTTTTTAGCGGTAGGCCAGAGACCTCTGTTTTCTTTGTGGCTGTTGCATGGGGGTCTCGCTCAGCTCCTGGAGGCCACCTGCAGTTCCTGCCACGTGGTCCCCTTCATACAGTTCTTAACATGGCTGTTTGCTTCTTCGAGGCCAGTATGAGCGTGTCTGCAGCTCCCTGGGTCTCTTACGGCTTACCTGATCAGGTGTGGCCCACACGGGCAGTTGATAAGGGATCTTAATTACAGGCACAAAATTCCTTTGGGTAGAGTAACCCAACCACAGGAGCCATATCCCATCCTCACAGGTCCTCTCCATACTCAGGGGAAGGGATTATGCAGGACAGGGGGCACAGTACTATAGCTATTTAGCAGCATTCCTAGTGCCTACCCCCACCCCTGATGTCAGTAGCAACCCTTCTCCCTCCCCAAGTTGTGACAACTAAAAAGCATTTCCAGACATTGCCGAATGTCCTCTGGGAAACAAAGCCACTGTAGATTGGGAGCTGCTGACATAGGGTCTTTGGCCCGCTAGGTAAGTGAGGATTTTAAAGACTCTGAAATGAGATTGTCACAAAGTTTGCCCCTTTCCCAACCCATGGATAGAGCAGTGAAGTGAATTCCACGGCTCAGACCAAGACACGATGGAAGTGAGCTTTCCTGAGCCGTGGGTGGCATGGATGGAACTCAGACTCCCTTGTGTGTCCCCACAGGGAGCAGGGGGCCCGTCAGTCGGTGAGGTAGAGTGGGGCAGCGCCTGCAAAACAAGGCACCAGACAAAGCAAGAAGATCATGGCCTTGGGTCACATCAGTCACCAAATCCAGTCCCAAATGGCAGCAGGAAGAGCATGGCTAAGTAGATGAGGGACATTGACCCAGGGACCACAGGAGCCAAGATTCCTTCATCCTTTTGCCATCTGCCCGCAGAAGAGGGAGGCTGAGAGACAAGGACTACAGCTGAGAAGTCCCGGAGACGCGGTGTCAACCAGCTCTGGGGAGGATTCCACTCTGCACAGACCCACGTGAAAAGAGACTGTTTCAACCAGAAATGAGCAACCTGCTGATCGGCCGCTTTGCATCGCGCCCACGCACACCCCCCACCCTTAGCCGCTTCGGGGCTGGTGAGGGAGCTCGGGCTTTGAGCAAAGAAATGAGGATGATGCATCTCCCCTGAAACTTTCTGTACCGGGTGAGTCAGTTGTGGGTGTGTAACTGTGCTAGGTATCGCTAAAAGGAAAATTCGGGGTGAAAAATGGGAGGGAAAAGCACACTCCTTACTGAGATCTCACACAATTGCTTGTAGGAGGCAGGAAGGCTTTCAGCTGAAAGTAACAGAACACACAGCTAACAGGGGCACGACTCCGTGGTTTCCGACTTGCTTGCATCGGAATTGGGGGTGTTCCAGCACAGACTGGGGGGCCCCAGCCTCAGAGACTCGCACTCAGCAGGTCTCCGGCGGTGACCCAGGATTTGCACTCTAGCCACTTGTCCCGGGAAGCCCGGCGGTTGTCCCGGCGCCTGACTTGCAGAACCACGGCTGCCATCACACGGCCTTCATCAGCCACACCACCTAACAAGCTGCGTCTGGAGACAAGTGGTTCTCAGGGTCGGTGTCCCGGCTCAGTGACCCATCAGGGACCCAGCTCCTCCTGTCCCTTGAGCCCACAGGCTCGATGTGGGAGCTGTGCGTGTCAAGCTTGTCCTGTTGGTTACAGACAGCTGCTGCCTCGTAGCCTTCCAAGGTAGGAAGAGGGGCAGGGAAAGAGAGAGGCCTGGGAGTACTTTTCAGCCTAGTTTCCCAGGCTCAGGTGTGACGGGAGGTGACTGATGAGACCATTCTGGGACTGGCCAACGCTCACACGTGGGACACAGGTTGCCTTGGGTTATCAGTGGTCACGACGCTTCTGCTCCTGCTGAAGCAGGTCCGTGTCTCCTGCAATTGTCTGGGGTTTGTGAACCCCTGACATCCTCGGGGCAGATGACTTCTGTCGGGCTGACCTTGTCAGTGCCTTCTGTATATTGGAGTTTGGGGATCTTTTTAATGCCGCCTTGAGAACAGCCCTGAAATGTTGTTTCTGTCCTTATCTTGAACAAAGATTGATGGAATTTGGAAAATAAAACCTCTTTGAGAGAAACCTGATGCATACACTAAATGTTATTATATTCCACACCTAGAAACCTGTCAAGTTTTGAAATCAGAACTAGTTTTTGGTTGGTTTTTGATCTGGCTTCTGATTTTCCTTATCAAAACACGGTAAACATCCGTCTTTTAATCTGAGCACAACAGACGAAGTCCAGAATCGTAAAGGGTTCTCTCTGTAGTTTCCGAATTTCACCTGAAATGCTTTCGTTTGAGAAAACTGTGCTGTAGGCGAATGCCGTGGGCCGAGGAGATAAGTCCGACCGAGGGGGAAGGGAGGAAGAGGGCTCTCGACTTGTCCTTTACTTCAAGACACACTGAACTGTGCCTTTAAGATTCTGACGAACCCACGGGCCTCTGTCGGAAAATTTCCAGGGGGAAGTGTGTCTTTGGGTTGGCTGTTTGGCTTTCGAGTTTGGGGGACTGCCAGCTGGAGAAAACGCTGCTCTAGCAGGTTCCAGCCCAACTAGAAAGTGTGCTGTCGAAATCCCAGTAGTCAGTGTGCGCTGACGCTGAGGGGGACAGGGACATCTGGCTGGCACTGGTGCGTGCCTCATTGCTGGCAGTGTCCTGTGTGCCCGGAGCCAGGGACTATGGGCTTCTTCTGTGCGCTTGGGGGTTCATGTGGGACCCCCTGAGGGGTGGCGTTGGCATTGCCTGGGGGCCAGGGACTCTGCTTACTCCCACAGAGATTCCTGTTTTCTCAGAAACCTTGCTGGTCACTTTTCGTTAGCATGTGTAACGCGTGGCCCGCAAGCCACAGGCAGCCCGGGACGCCCTTGGGTGCCACCCGACACAAGTTCGTAACCTTTTAAAAACATTATGAGACTTTTTTTTGGTGACCTTCTTTTTAATCACCTCAGCCACGTTAGTGTGTGTTTTCTGTGTGGCCCAAGACAATTCTTCTTCTTCCAGTGTGGCCCAGGGAAGCCAGAAGGTCGGGCACCCCTGCCCTGCAGGATCCGTACCCCTCGTCTCGGCGGCGGGGAGGCTGGTTCCAAAGATGCGGCGGGGGCGTCTGCCTTCCTGTTCACGTGGCTCTCACTCGGGTTCTGCTCCTCAGCCCTACAATTCCCTTTTGGGGAAATGGGGTCCCTTGAGCTCCCATGTGCTTTCAAAGACATTGGACATGGATGGAAACTACAGAAAAGGGGGCAGAAGCCCGCGCTTGCGGGTAAGTGGACACAGAACACAGGAGCCTGGCGGAAGGAGGACGGGCCGCGGGGGCAGCCCCCTGCCCGGGCTCAGGAGCAGCGAGCCCACCGGGGAAGCCCTGTCCCTTCCCAGCTGCCTTTTGTGGGGTCAGGATCGCAGGGGTGCTTGTTCTATAAAAAGGAACCTACCAAAGCTCTTTGGCCATATCGCATTTACTGGATGAGAATGCGGGGGGCAGAGCAGAGTGGTGTTATGAGCTCAGTCGTGTCCTCCCGAAGTTAGGCTGACCGCACGTCCCGTTTTAAATAGGACAGAAAACAAGGGCACTGTCCTGTTTCACACAGACGTCTGGTCGGCCTACTGACACCTTGAATTTAGCCCCGTGAGAGTAGGCTGACCACATGTCCTGATTGAAAAGGGACAGGACCGTTGTTCTCTGTCCCGTTTAAAATGGGACGTCTGGTCAGCCTACACAGAATTCATATGTTGAAGCCTGACCCCCCCAAGACCTCAGAATCTGATCTATTAGGGGGTGGGCCTTTAATGAGGTCATGAAGTGAAAATGAGGCTGTCAGAAGGGCCCTCCTCCAATCTGACTGATGTCCTTATACGAGGAGGAAATTTGTGCACGCGGAGAAGCCGAGCATGTTCACACACAGGAGAAAGACTGTGTGAGGGCACAGTGAGAAGACGGTCAGCTCTCAGCCGAGGGGGGAGGCCTCAGGAGAAACCAAATCTGCTGGCACCTTGATCTTGGACTTCCGGACCCCAGAACTCTCTATTGTTTAAGTCGACCAATCTGGGATGCTTGGTTATGACAGGCCTAGTTGACTAATACAGGTTGAATATGCATTTTTAAGATGTTCCCCACGTGATACCTATGCACACAAGCATTAAGGAATCACCATCTTTACGGGTGGAAAGAATGAAGTTGGTTGATCCCATGTGTTTTTTTAAATTCGCTCGAAACAGCTGATGAGCGTGATCATTAAGCAGCAGCAAAAGGTGCGGGAAATTCAAATCCTTCACAAAGCCCCACCGAGGAAGAGCCAAGTGCAGAAGTGGGGCCAGGTGGGTTTGCTGGGCCTTCAGCACTGGGAGGACCCAGGAATCGTGCAGACGCCGGGCGCGGGCATGGCACTGAGGGTGCTCAGCTCCTAGGGACACGGTGTCTCTACGGCCTTCCTAGACTCAACCAGCTGGAATCAGTGTTGCCTTCCTTTTGCACAAAAATGAACAAGTCTCGGTGTCCTTGGAGATGAACTGGTTCACATGACAGAGTGCCAGCAGCTGGACCAGGATGAGACAGGCAGGTGACTAGGGCCTGAAATTGAAGGAGGCAGGTTGGACAGGCGGTGGTGCTGCCCTTGTGTGACCCAGAGCGTCAGGGGCACAGAAATTAAGGAGGCTCTTGCTTTCACAGCTGCAGACGAGAAAGGCAGTGTTGCATGGCTCTGGTTGAGTCTGGGAAGGTGGCAGGGACGCCGTGTCCCTAGGAGCTGAGCCCCTCAGTGTTGTGCCAGGGCCCGGTGCGTGCTTGACTCCTGCTGCTTCTTGGAACTGTGGGCCAAACAGAACTGAGCCTGCTTGTTGGCTGTGGTCAGGTTAAGTGAGGGTTTGAGGACAGGTAGGGATATTCCTTCAGGCTTTCTTTGTGCTTTTTCCTAACAGCACCCTTGCCATTCTGCTGGTACATTTAAGGGTGTGCAAACCAAAGCTGGCGATCATTTCTGTCAAGCTCCTGTTGGCTGGGGTTCATTTCTCCTGCAGGTGAGCTCTAGTCTAAGGATTATGTGGTCTAAGGACCAGCCCTGAGGAGCCTTGTACAGTCTCTCATCAGTAAATGACTGTATATCCTTAAGGGACCTTAAACATCATTGAGTTGAACCCCTCCTTTATAGAGGTGAAAACTGAGACATACAGAGGGGAACTGACTAATCAAGACACCAGAGCTACATACTGAATAAAAGAGGGGCTAGCTACCACCTTTAGACACAGACCAATGGTCTCGTTCCCAGCCATGGCTGATTCAGGCCATGCAGATAGCCAGCTGATTCCTGAAGGAATCTCTCTGACTTCTTTACAAGCTGAGGCCCAGGTAGGAGGGCATACTCAGTGCCTCCGTGGTAGGTTCCAGATCCACACGGCCTCTCATTGGAGGTGCTCTGAGACACAGCTGAAAAGTTAATGTGCTACTCTTCCCCCAGCTGTCACTAGACAGATGATTTCTTCCCAAGAATAAGCAAATGTATCCTTTTATTTAAAAAAAAATGAAAGAATTGCCCTGGAGTACTGCGGCTAGACCGTCACTAATGCGCTTCAGCTAGGGGTTCATGCCCCACTGTAGACAGGGACCTATGAGCCTGCTGAAACTGTATGCACAGTTTTGTATGTTTTGCAGTTTGAGGTTCTGCCTGGTTCATTTTATGGGACTTGGTGATCTTCAAGAGGATAAGTTCAGCAGTGTTACTAAGACAGGTTAACGTAGGGGAAGGCTGGGCCAGATGTAGAAGCAACAGTTAACTGATCACTTTCACTGGTGCCTGGCAGTGGAAGCATAGGACAGGAAATAGTTTGTCATTTTCACTGTGGTGGTACATTTTATTACTAGTTAAGTCTTCTTTTTGTTTAAGAGTATGCATGGGAAGGCATAAATTTGCCTATTTTGTGATACTTTTTCATAAAATTCTAATGGGGTTGGTTCCTTCTCTTTTATTTGAATGCCTACTCAAATTGCATTAGATTTTGGAAAAAAAATAGACCTTTTTTAAAGTGCTACTTTCACAATTTTGCTCATCCTGTGTGACATGTAGGACTAGAAATTGAGGGAAGGCAGAGAATGGCTCTGCTGCCCAAAAGGAAGACACTCAACTGAATTCTTCCATTTTCCCTTTGAGAAGACGTGACCAGCGTTGTGCAGGAGTCTCTTGGGGAGACTTTGCTGCATCTTATGGCCCCTGAGAGCACCTCAGCCCAACCCACTGCCTGAAACAATGGCTGTGCTGATAAGGGAGATGGGATAAAGGGTGACTGCTGCTGTATGGGCTCTTATCACAGGGACTGTGTGATCTGCTTCCATATTTAAGTCTGGAAAAAAAAAAAAAGAGAAAACGAAAAAGAAAAAGAAAAAGCGAGTTGGAATAGGTAGTGCAGCAGTTTCTTACAGAAAGATTTCTATTCTGGCTTGGAGTTCAAAACAAAGTGGACCAAGACAGAGAAGAGCAACTTCACTAATAAGCAGCCAGAAAAGAATTGACCACGAACGGGGTATTATTCTGATGCCCCGAAAGGAGAATTGTTTTATTTGACATCTGATATGGTGGAAGTAACTATCATTATTACCATCACGATTTTCATGGAGTCAGGAAATATTAGGATATCTGCGAGATCTAATCAGTCTTTATTTAACTGTCTCTGTGAGTTGTGGCCCTACCAGCCAGAATTTCATGTGACCAGACATCCAACTGAGGAGATCAGCTGGTGAACTGTGCCAGTGATCAAGCAAGGTTATCACTGAATGTATTACAAGAAAATTAGCGTAAGAATTTATTTATTTCATCACTTCCTATTAAGGAAACATTTGATGGCATCCCAAGAAATTTGGGGTTTACGAGTATATCTGAGCAGATGGAAGTGGAAAATTGACTCTAAATTATGACTCAAACTTTGAATCATATTCAACTTTTCAGAGACAAAGCTTGACCTCAAACAAATCCATGCAACAGCTAAGCACATACAGATCAGTGCTGGCTTCAAACGTCAAGCATTTTGAAGGTAGGGACAGATTTGCTTCAGACACACTCAGTGCAGATCTAGCCATGAGAATCCTTCATACACTTACCTGAAATAAATAGGTGACACTTTTCTAATCATTATATTGAGGAAATACATCTTTGATTTCCAATTTATTTTCTCATGTCCTTATTTAGCCTACGGATGACTTTTGTGCTTCATTTCTAAGGATGGTTTTTATCTTGTCATGTCAGGGAACCTCGCTTTATTGCTTATATATGTCTGCCTTAAGACACAACCATGCTTTTACTCCAACCATTCTCCGGGACTTGCAGTCTTGTCAGAGAATAACCTTGCATTGTGTCAGATTAGAACAAAGATGGGTTTACACAGAGTCTCATGTGCTGGGATAGGAGCTGATTTTGTTGACCTTTTAATTATTAAATTTCTTTTATGTGTAATCATACTTATTCAGTTATACAATTTTAACTGTTTTGGGGTGAGTTGAGTAGTTACTCTCACAAGGGATTAGGTATGTTATAAAGCGACCAGCATACCCAGGATCACCTTGGCCAAACAGTGGGCAGACTGGCATTAAAGGTGTATAGTAGATTGACACATTAATGTACCCCATTTTGCATTCCTGCCTGTGCCCAGTGCCTTTGCCTTGTAACTCTGCAGTGCCCTCTGGGTTGCGTATTCTATCCCACCCTTTGACTCTGGGATCATTGGCATGTGCCTTACCTTGGACAATGGCATATTAGTGAATGTGACATCCCCAGAGGTCTGAACAAGAGCTGGCATAATTTTTCTCATGCTCTTCTTTGTGTTTGTTGTGAGAAGATGCCTGGCTGGCCTGCCGTAGGGTGAGACACATGGAGCAGAGCCACGCTGTTCCAGACATCCCAGCTGAGGCCATCCTAGGTCAGCCAGCAGGCAACTGTCCCCAGACTCGAGAGGAAGCCCAGAACTGCTCAGCTGAACCCAGCCTGAATCAGCAGCACACAGAACTCCTAAGCAAAACGAGCGCTTGTTATTGCAGGTCACTGGGTTTGCTGAGGTTCGTTTTGTACCACTACTGTACATAACTCACAAAAGGTGATCTTGTCAACATCTAGCTTTTTGGTTAAATTAATGGTGTGCAGCACTTCTCACACTTGCTCATTTTGCTTCTTCCATGGTCAGAGCTGGTGATTAGGGACCTTCAACATTTTAAACTTCAGCATTTTCATGTAAGTTCAGGAAGTACAAGGTCGAGGAGTTTGCATTGCTGCTTCTCAACTGTAGCGTGGTCCTGGGTTTGGGGGACCGTGGGTGTAGCGTCAGGTGAGTGAAGACTCCTCAAAAAAGATGTGGCTTGAGGGGCAGCAGTTCCCTCTCTTCTGTTGTGGACTCCCTCCTCTGGCCAGGGGCACGTAGGAGTCGAAAGTGGTCATTGTTCCTTTGTGTTCTATTCATTGACCAGTCAGATAAGCGCTTTGTTTAATGGGAAAAGAAGGACTCAGGAAATAGTCCTCACTCAGGAAGCATTTGAAATGGGTATGTCATGAGTTCCTAGGGGCCAAATAATTATTTCAACTGGTTCAGCAGATTCTGGGGAACCTCAGACCACAATTTTTAAAGATAACTCACTTAATTCCATCTTGATGTTTTTTACAGTGTCATACGGGACACACTGCAAATGTATTTCTGTAAGTGGATTCTTATTTAGTAGTAATACCTATCTTAGTATTTTTTTCTAGGTTAGCACTGTAAAGCTCCACATAATCTGAGTTAAAGTTATCGGAGAGAAAGGAAAAGCGAAAGCTTAAAATAAAATTGCAAAATATTGTTTGAGTGATTCTGCTCCCAAATCATCTTATTTCAGAAGGTTCTGGAAAGATTCATCACTCTCTGCTGCAGCTGGGCCACTTGGCAGCTTGTTTAGAGGTGACTCACCTGAAAATTGAGCTAAAAACAGACTGAATAAGATGGCTCCCCTGAAGGACAGATGTGGTATTTGCGAGTCACCGAGAGTAAAACTGTTCAAGGCGTTCTCTCTGCCTCTCTCTCAGTGCTTTTCTGTCTTTGAAGCTGATGTACTTGGACAATGAATGACATAAATTGGTGAAGCAAAAAGAAGAAAAGCATAAAATAATGCATAGATTCTATTTATGTAAAGTTTAATAGCAAGTAAAATGGTACTTAGGTGGCAGCACCAATTGATTAGAAGGCCAGGGAAGTTAGGATGGAAGGGAGTTAGGGGGAAGCAATGGAATTATGAAACACAAATTATGATCAAAGAGGAAAAAAGCAGGCTCCTGGGTGGGGAGTAGGGAGAGAGAAGGCTCTGTCTTCATTTTAGTAATGCTTGCATTGGCATTCATGTTCTAAGTACACACCAGTCCCTACACACCCATTGCGTGCATGATTTTGTATAGAATGTTACATCTTACAATGAAAAAATCTATATAAAAAACCAAATTCAAGAGCAATTTTAAAATGCAATAGAAGTGGAAGGCTTTAATATGCTTTTTTCTGTATTGAACAGATGAAGTAGGAAATAAATGCCAAAGACACATCTGAATAATATAAGAAACTCAGATGATTTATGAGATATATATTGAGCAACTTTTCCTATAACAAACAATAAAAAGATACTTCGTGTATAATTAAAAATTAGATACAGAATAACAAAATATAACTTCCAAGGAGCAGAGAAATTATGGAGATAGCAAAAATTAATGAAGTTAGAAACAAAGAATAAAATAATTGATGCCTGAATAAAAAGGGAATGACAAATACTAAGAAATTAAAAATTATAAATAAATATTATTTATAACTACCCTAAATTATTTTAAAATCTAAAAAAAAAAAATAGAAGGGAATATAAATTATAAAAAAGAATTCAATAAGAAGAAAAAATGAAAAGTCTGAGCATATGAACAGATAATCAAAGTAGATATTGAAAAATGTATGTCAAAAATTACTTTCTGAAAATGCTTTGGGCCCAGAACAGTGAGTTGGTAAGCTCTGTGACCCTCTTAGGAACAGGTAAGAACCAAGATACATGCTGTGCACTATGAACTCTGTTGCGGCACACAAATAACTGACATCTTACAAACTAGTATTAACCAAATTTGATTATGGCAGTATAAAAAAACCCCCCCAAAACAACAAACAAACAAAAACAAAAACCAAAACAAAAACCACCAAAAAAACAACCAAAACTCAAGAAACTCATTTTTAAATATCTTAACATTATAGTAAATTTTTAGCAAGTTGAAGTCCAAAAAAATGATAGAGTTACATGTAAAATGAAACTACAAAACTAGTAGAAAATACGGGTGAATGTTTTGGAGTGGGGAAGGTCTGTTTAAACATAATAACAAAGGTAGAAACATAGTTCATAAATATATGTCAATAATACAATAATTCAAATTAAAATATAGGGTCTGGCAGAAGTAATACCCTTTTCTATGAGCTGGTAATCTATACCAAATTTTCTATTACAAAATCATAAACATGCAATTCTGTAACATAACAATATTTTAACTATTTTAAGGCATTACTTCTGCTAGAGTCTGTAAAAGAGCCAAAGAAGAAAAAATTACGAAGTTCTGTCAAAGTGCTCATATGCTTGATATGTAAAGAGCTGTTAGAAATAAATAAAAATAAATGCCTTAATAGAAAATCAGGCATATTTGCATGCAGACAATTCCCCCCAAAACTGATGAGCATTACAAATAAACAAGTCAGATTCTCTAGTAGTCAAAGTATTAGAAATTCAAGCAGCTGTTTGGTATCAAGCAATGATGAATTCATTTTGACCTTGTAGAAGTTCAAAGCTATTTAGAAGATAGTGATGTATTCATTAGGCTTATATTTTCATGTCACCCCTTACTCTCGGTTCCTATTTTCAGAAATTGTTTTTTGGATGCTAATTTTGTCAACATTGAGCTGATGAAATGAGAAAATCAGGTTTTACACACACACACACACACACAAGCATTGATAGTTGTCAAGGGGGAGGAGGAAGTGCATAGAGGACTTTATATAGCACCAAACTGGACAATTTCAAGTTGGAAAACATACTTCTTGAAATATCCTTCACATCACCACCTTTGGAGGAATTTTTGTGGCCTTTTTCAGTGAAATACTTCAGCCTTCTAATACTGGATTGGCTCATTTCTTTCTTTTCCACCAGTGCTCTCTCCTTTTTCTCCACACTTTCCCCCTTTTCTCCCAGCAGTTCCTCTCATGCTGGTGGCAGAGCAGTTGAGCAGCCTCTTGCCATGGCTTCTGCTGTACATGGTGCTCTGAGAGTCTCATCTTTGCCCCCAGGGAGCTTATCAAAGCAGTTTCCTAACCAAGATAGTTCTTTAGGAATGGACTGCTGACTATTAGGACAATAATGGTTCTGTCTCTATATTAGGACCAAACAGGAGACTTCAAAAACGGGGTTTGCATTGACTGTGGGCTGCTTTAGGCTACCCCACTAACGGTGTCTACCAACATTTCCTAGCGACATTTGTTTGTTACCCACTGTCAGGAGAATTCCTTTGGACACTGTTGAAAATCCCCAAGTCAAGTATTATTTACCACTTCCAGAATCTTCTTTTAGAATTTTAGGTTACCCCTGTCATCATGGTGACTGCTGACAACCAAGTGAGCTGTTCTTGGCCATAGCTATAAAAAGTATAAAGAGATCTAATGCACTTAGTTATAGCTAGTACGGAATTTGAGAATTTGTGTTGGAATCTTGAGCCCTACTCATGATCTGAAAGTATGGAACTGTAATTAAGTATTTCAAGTCATTAATTGCATGCTATAGATAATAGCTAAGAAGTTATTTGTCATTAAGTATCTACTACAGTTTTAAATAAATAAAAAAATTTACTTGAGAAAAATCAGACCCCCTACAAAGACTTGACATAAGTAAAAAAGAAAGGGAGATAGAGAACACTTATTTATTGAGTATCTAAATGTCCCAGGTATGCCCTTATTTAATCCTCACACAAACTCTGGATGGTAGGTTCTATTATCAATTCCATTTACAGATAAGGAGAGCGGCTTAGGGGGACGTTAATGCCTTGTTTAAGATCACACAGCTAGTTATGTCAGATAGCCCAGTTTTCAAACAGAATCTTCACAGAAAATTATGAGATAATTTAGACAGAGAATGGTTTTGACTTGCTTAATCTAAAATGTATAAACTACCTGCATAAGGGTTTTCCGTAGTGCAAATCTAGTAAGGCTGTTGAGAAATGGGAATATTTAGTCTTTCTCCTGAAGTTTCTTGGTCATTCTGAGTCTTGGCTACCTTAGCTTTAAATGTTTTGTTTGTCTGTTTTTTTTTCTTTTTAATAATTATAGTGGTTGTTTAAAATTTTTTTCTTTTCTTTTTAAAAATTTTTTTCTTGTTGCTAACTTCTAGTCCCACGGTGCTAGTTATGGCCAAGATGTTGACATTCACCACTAGATGGATCACTGAACTTAAGGCACTCTCTTAATTGGAAGAGGGCGAATGTTAATCATTTTAATTATTATGATATGTTCAGTGTCAAAAGTGCCCAGGGGGCTTTTCAATATGGAAATCCACCAAATGATAATAGGAAACATTTACTCCTTCCCTGCATGGTTATAATTTAAAGGTGAAAATAAGTACAATACAGCTAAATATTAGTTGGTGTCAAACATTGTAACTGTGTGTGCCATGAATAATGTCATTCCACATAGCCTCCTCCTAAGATGTTTGTAGGAAATTTAAAGTATAACACAGAAGCCTCACCATCACTTTGTACAATTTAAAATTTAGTTTTTCCGTTAATGTCCTCTAGTATAAGAAGACACCTAATAGGGGTTAACTCTTAATTTACTTACACTTTAGTCATAAACACCATTGCTCTGATTTTAGGAAGTGTAAGGTAGACATCAGATTTGAGTAGGTGGCTGAAGATGAGCAAGATTTTTTAAAAAAATCTGTAATTCTGTTGGGCTGGACTCCGGTGGGTAATTTGAAAGTGGCAAACTCCCTTATCAACAGATCCCAGAGCCGAATGTTTCCTTTCTGTCCCCCTCAATTTTGCTTCTGTCTGTACTTGTCTATGAATGACATTTCTGATTCCTGGGAAAAAAGCTCAAATCAACAGTTGCCCACTTTCGGTTCTGAAAATTCTCTGGAACTTCCGATCTTTTGGGAGCTTACTTACTTTTAAGATAATTGGGATGAAAATTGTTGGTAACACTCAGTGACAGTTTGCTTCCTTGTAGCGCCTTTTATGTGTGAATCACAAAGCCTTTTGCAAACCATAACTCGGTTCTTGCAACTATCAGGGGAGCAGATCCCATGAACGCTGTTTTACAGATGATCGTGAAACAGGCCCTGGGAGATCGGGCCATGAGTCGGTGGGAAAGTTGGGGAGATCACTTGTAGAACTTGTGACATGACCTTTGAATTTGAGGCCACAAGAAGGGTGAGGAGCTAACTACTAAATAAGCAAGATAAAAGGATACCCATTTGAAGAACTGTTCTTCAATGATCATTAATTGTTCTGATGAATGACCTAAATTGTGCATTAGCTATACGAATCTGAAATTGCAGTATAGTTTTTCCTGGCAGCTCATCATAGCATACAATTTTTTGTTGTTATAGGTTGACCTTTGAACTTAGCATTTAAGTTTATATATATAAATGGGAGGTGGCAGGACTCCCAGTAGGGAAAGTTTTGGTGGCTTCTGATGTGTGATAACTAACTAAAGAGGAAGATGTTTAGGACATGCAGGTGTGTAGAAAATGCAGTGGGAGGTGCAAAAAATTGCAACTGATACATCATAATATTTAGGTATGTAACAGCAAGCAATTAAAAAACTGGAAGTCACTTTGCATAAAGGTCTTTTGGTGAGTGCAACCTCAGCTACACTTAAAGCATCACACTTAGGAGAGAATTCTGTTTGCTAAGGGAAGTGAAGGAGGGCTTCATTAGATCATCATAGAAAATGGTCTGTTAGTGAAATGTGTACCTCTGTCTGTGGCAGGTGAAAACTGTCACGGAGGGAGGTAGATTAGGCCTATGTATGTCTGCACTTTGATTCCAGTCCCAGAGGACCAGTGTCTGCTCCTAAACTTTACCTCCTAAACTTTTTGATTTTGTTAGTGCCCCCACAGTTAGCCGACTCTCAAGGACTGAGTCAAGTGATCCAAACTTTAAAGAGACTGATGTATAAACTAGAGAGGAAATTTGATTCACATTGAAGTCAAATTAGCTTATTTGTGTTAGATACTTAGTGCATTTTACGTCTAGTAGGCTAGGCCTATTGGAAACCAAACTAATATCAGAATTCCACTTCAAGAGTCTAGTTCAAGAGTTGAATGATCCAAATGGCATATTCTTTATGTCTGAGAAAGGTGTATTTGCCTGGTGGACAGTAAGAACATCTGCCTGACTCGTCAGATGCCCTCCAGGTCTCTACCTTTCTGCAAAGATTACATTACCTTTAGTATATTTCCATTAGTTGGGCTGCAGGTACTATAATGATAATTTTCATTTTGTCTTGGTGTTGAATCGTGGAAGACCATTTAGTCTGAAAAAAACCCATTTAGAGGCCATCTCGTCAAAAGTCGATTATTTCTGAATCTGTCCACACATTTTATCCCTATCATTTTAGATTGATTTTTATTAACCTCTATTACCATGCCTATCTTCTGAATTACAGTTCCACATTCTGGGACAGCATTGAATTTGTGACTCCTCTGGTTCTTAAATAACATGTAATACATAGTTTAGTCCCTCATTTGCAAATTAATATTCCCTGAGCCCCTTCCAGTTATATTTTAGTATTTTTTTTCTCTTGTACCAAACTTTTTTCAACATATTTGCTATTTTTATACCTCTCAAAATAATATCTAAATCAGAAAGCTTCAGGACCCAAAGTGATTTTTGCTGTGGAATGCACCATGGGTTTTTCTGGGTAAAGAGGGAATAGAGAATAGTTAGTGGTTGTAGATATCAAGAGTGGGGATAAAAGGGATACTGAGGTTAGGGGATGGAGTGAAAGATGAAATTGGCTATGTAATGTATCCCTGAATATCCCTGAAAGTGTGGTTTGGATACTCTAGCTATGTTTCTCAAGGACATCGAAAAACGAACACATGATGATTAAAACCAAAAAACTATTTGTCCATTTACTACCAAAAATGATCCCATATTGCATAGTTTAGTGCACATCTCACTTTGGAAAAAAGTGTCCTTCATTTTGCAAAACAACTCTGACATCAAACTGACCATAGACAATAAAAGTCTTCCAACCCTTGAGCGTTTGATGTGTCAACTCTTAAGGACTAGCCTACGCTATGTTAAAGAAACAACATAGTGTGCTTGATGTTTCTTGGAAGAAATTTAAAAATCTGCCTATAATCTGGCTGTGGTAAAGGACTTTTGCAGTTTCTTATTTGGTCATTTCAGAAATGGCTCTAAAACTCCAACTGTTACTTATTTGAGGCTCAATTAGCAAACAGAATTCTTCCTAGGAGTTCATATACCCTTCGTGGTGCTGCACAAAGAACTACAAGAACTGGCTATTTTTCTTTACTCTTTCAAATGGAACGTGTTTGAAACCCAGTGTCTCCTTTATTTATTTTTTTTCAGTTACAGTTGACATTTAATATTATTTTATATTAGTTTGAGGTGTACAGCAGAGTGGTTAGACATTTATGTAATTTACAGAGTGATCCCCCAAGTCATCTAGTGCCCACCTGGCACTAACCATAGTTATTACAGTATTACTGACTATATTCCCTATGCTGTACTTCACATTGCCTTAACTACTTTGTAACTTCCAATTTGTACTTCTTAATCACTTCATATTGTCACCCATCCCTCCCACTCGATCCCATCTGGCAACCATCAGTTTGTTCTCTGTGTCTATGAATCTGTTTCTGTTCTGTGTTGGTTTATTTTGTCCTTTAGATTTCACAAATAAGTAAGATCACATAGTATTTGTCTTTCCCTGTCTGACTTATTTTGCTTAGCATTTATCCCCTAGGTCCCACCATGTTGTCACAAATGGCAAGATTTCATTCCTTTTTATGGCCGAGTAATATTTCATTCATTACCTATATGTGCCACATCTTTTTTATCCCATTGTCTACTGCTGGGATTTAGGTTATTTTCATATCTTGGTTATTGTAAATAATGTTGTAGTGAACATAGGGTTTCATATATCTTTTTGAATTAGTGTTTTGGATTTCTTCAGATAAATACCCAGAAGGGGAATTGTTACATCATAGGTAGTTCTGTTTTTAACTTTTTAAGGAACCTCTATACTGAAATCCAGTGTCTTAATCTGAGTTCCCCTAATAGCAGATCTTGAGACAGTTCTTTGGGGAATTTTATACCAGGGAATGTAGCACAAGGGGTGTGAAAAAGAGGAGGGAAAGCTATGACAAGAAAGTGTTACCATGTTGGCCACCATCACAAGCAACTTGTGCACAATTCCGCTGGACCTAGAGGACAAAAGGTGGAGCCACTGTCCACTGTTGGTCAAGCATGGCCGTACTTCGGGGTGGCACACACACTAGCACCGAGTGTGTGAGCCTAGCCTTCCCTTGTTAGCATCAGACAAGACCTAGGACAGGAAACAAGAAAGAGCTGAGGGGTCCCACGGTGAAGGAGGCAGTGTCTGGGTGTGCCAACACGAAGCTGGGTCAGCCTGCGCAGAGTGATCGCAGTGAGAGATGGGACGAGATTGTCTTGAACTAGCACACAAGATGCTTTTTCTCCAGGACTCGGTTTCTCATCAGTCAGATGAGAGAATTGGACTAGAGGACTGTGAGATCCAGTTCTGATAGTCTGTGCTAGTGCTGGCCTAATGCTGTACTCCTAACCTCCTGGATCAGCAGATCAGAGCAAGCAGGATTGTGTTGAAAGGTCATAAGTCAGGTTAGCGAGGTGAGGCCAAGACAAGACCTACCTAATTCTCCTCCTGTCTCTTACGTAGCTCTTAGCATCCTCACCTTGTTGAGTACCTCATAAGCCCTTACTCCATTTTATTCTAATTAATGAAGCAACAACATAATTCTAAATCAAAATGATTCTAAACCAGGGACAGATAATACATCTTGAGTGACATGAAGGCTTCACTCGCAGGCATTGTACATAAACATTGCTCATGTCTGGTCACGAGTGGGTTCACCTCTTATGACTGGAGCACATGCCAGCTACACATGGGCTTTCCTACAGGAGAATTTGCTGTGGCCAAAAACAGTTGGGATTTTACTCACTTTTGTTGACAGCACCCTGATTTTGATCCCCACTGAAGGCACACATGAAAAATTACATGAATTTAAAAACAGCCAACAAGAGAAAGAGAATGGTGGTTCAATTTAGGATTTCTCAACCTTGACACTATCCTCTGAGGGTTTATTTTCATACAAGTCATGTAACTGGTGATTGCTATTTTCAAGTTCAAAAAGCAGCAACTATTTTGCTGGTCTTTGCTTACTTCGTTCACCTTCTGTTTTCTGCATGATAGTTCCCTCCAGCCCCAAAGATTCAAACTTTTTTATGAGTGATGCTTTTGAAAAGAGTTTGGAAAATGAATTTCTGTTCAGTTTTGTGGTGCAAATCACTCAGCCTTGGGGGGGTTTATAATGTCTTGGCTAATAAGGATTCTGGAGATTCAACCCAGGTGTGTGTAAAGTTGGAAATGCAGCAGAGTAACTCAGCCAAGATACAGTTGATTTTTAAAACAACCGTTATGTCCCGTCCTTAAATTTTTGAATTCCCTTCTTATATTTCTTAAGTGATAATGAGTAGCTTCAGTGAGAGGGTATGAGCATCTGGAGAAAGTGTGGAATGACAAAATCTCATTTTATATTTATTAATCTTTCAGCAAGTTCACTGTTTCTCCATTTGATGAGACTGTTTTGTTTTTTGTTTTTGTTTTTTGAACTGGCTCTGGTCAACATTATCACCAGTTCTCCTTGTGATGAGACATCTCCTTCCTGCATATCAAGGCTTCAGCTTCCCACACATGCTTAATTCGTTTTACTCCCCAAGTGATTGCTGTGGTTCAGTTTTGAGTGAAAGAATCGCTCATTTCCAGTCTGCGATAATTATTGTATAAGGCGTAGATTGTTCTATGCAATCGAGAGCAAATTGCCCATCAGTGATGAAGATAATGGGTGGCAGTTCTTTAATCTCTTCCTGTCCGCTCTCACCACACCCTCCCCTCACTTCACGCTCTGCAGACACGAGAATGATCTTCAGAAGCGTTTCGCTGAGCTGAAGTTCCATGTTCCACAGAGCTACGGAGTGAGAGCTGCCGGCCATGTAATTTTTTCCTGCATTCCGATCAGGACATGCAGGACGATTTATTGATTTCGTTCAACAATGTTGTCAACTTAGAATTGCGTAGAGATTTCTTGCAGCTTCACGTGGTCATCAGTGCAAGTTTCTCCCCCTTTGCCACTTAGTGAATCCAAATGCCGAGTCTGAATGCCTGCATCTGAAAATCGAACGCATCAGAATATTGGGTAGTTTTCCTAACTGTTCATTAAAGGGTGCAAGGCACCAGTCTCATCGTTTTCCGGAGAGTCTGCTGTTTTGCAGTTGTTAAGCAGCAAGCGATCTGTTGAGTAGATCTCATTACTTAAAGGATCTATTTGACTGGATCCTTTGTGACTAGAAGAGCACCATATAGAAAATACCATCTTAAGGTGATTTCAAAATTTGTGAATCTTGTTTTTTCAAAAAGCGCCTTGCCACCTAGCCCTGAAAGGTTAGTTCACTTCTCTGATGTTCTCTAATGATTGGTTGTGTGCAGACCATTATAAATAATTGCAATTTCAAATTGTAACTTCAAGCTGTCACAGGCTCCCTTCTTTTCCTGCTTTGTATGGAGTGGCCTTACATTTTATTCTAATGAAGTAACAGTTTTCAAAGGTATATAGAATGACTTTTTTTTTCTGTTGTTAATTGATGAGACAGGAAGAGAGAAAAAGACTTCATCCTTTATTGTGTCATCAATGGAACACTGATTGATTTTTTTTTTTTAAATAAAAATTTCCTCTAACTTTAATGAAGTCATCTCATTATGTTTAAGTATTTCCAACCCAACTAGATAGCTTGTGGCTTTATTTGAATCTCAGCTTGGTGACATATGAACGATGTGACTCAGGCAAGCCATGCAACCTCCTTGAACTTCAGCTGCTTCAAGTGACTTGATCCCCGCCCGACAGAGTGCTGAAAGCGCTCAGTGCAGTGGTGTATGGAAGGCCTCTACCTCAATGGCCGGAAGGGAGTCATGTGCTCCAAACAAATGTTCATTTCCTTTCCTAGGATCCTTTTATTTGTAATTTTTAACATTCAGTGGAAAAGAGGACTCAAGACAGTGATGATTTATAGGGATCTCTGCCATTGTTGACCTGTGGAGTGGGTATACTGAAATCTGTGTGATTTACTAGTGACTGTTTTTTCACTTTGGCCACTTGATTAATTTAAAAGATTATTTTCCCCCACAGTAGCCTATGAATCCATGGCTAGTAGAAGCCTGTAAACGACTCATCTATTTTAAAACAAGCCAGCCTGCTCCTGTGGCCAGGAACTCTGACGTTTAAGCACCAGCGGGGACACTTCCCATGATGGGAAGAGCATAGTTACAACATTGTAGAAAGTAGTCACCTCGTTAATTTCTCCCCGTATCCAGTCATCGAGGCAGACGGTCTCATCTCTGGGAGTTATAACCCAGCTCACAGCATGGCATCATCTTGTTTGGGTGTGTTATTAACCTCCAATTAGAGACTCGGGGAACTCCCAGTGTGACCTCAGTGGAATGAATAGAGATGAATGAAGAAACATTTGGCAAAGGGACTTCTGATGAGTTCTAACACAAACCTGTTTGCTTTGTGGATATTTAACCTGTAGTCTACCTGTATCCTGAACTGTGTGGGAATCCATATTGTCCATCTCGCCTATGCCACCTAAGGCAGTTTATGAAATGATCTTACAGTGATTTTGACAAAGAAATATCACTGACCACGTAAGTAATGATGAAGAGACTTATTTTGCCAGAACTGAAATGATGGTATGCAGGGGGACAAAAGGGTCCGTCATTTTGATGTTCAGAATTGATTATATTATAGTGTGATGAAATAAAGGAGCGTAATATTCTTACCTGCTTTCCCCAAGAACAAAAACAATATGTGGAATTAAATATTGTAGCACACTGTTCACATATCCATTTGTTACCAAATGTTAAGTGCTTGGATTCTCCCACCCTCTCCCCTTGTCCCTGATGGAGACAATGACCTTGAAGAGGCTTTGGTTTGTCCATAATAAAAATGCATCCTATCGCTAAGCATGTGTGTGGAAATAAATAACTTTTGACTGCATTGGGCATCTTGGGAGAAACAGTGTAGCCTTTTAAATTAACATTATAATGGTTTAAAACATGAACTGAAGCTGTCCACTGACCTATTGGGTCTTCTGAGTGACTCTTATCATTGTCATTAGATTACAGCATTTAGGAATAAAGCTTGTCCAGCATACTTAGAAAGGGACTTGCTCACGAATGCAGTCCTGTCTAGTTAGCTTCTCATTTGCTTTGCTGCTTGAACGTAAAGGGTGAGTTCCATTGCTCTCTGACATTCTTGCTCTGGTCACCTGATTAATTTTTGGAGCCAGCTAATGCTCTGTGTGTAAGTCTTTGTGTCTTTTTCTGGACAGGTATTGTCACTGTCATCTTGGAGCGTGGTCAGGGAGGTTCCTTGTCCGACAGAGCCCCGTTAGCTATGGAAGAGTAACTAAGTTATGCTTAAAACATGTTAAGTGCCAACAACAAACCAAACAGAGTGGGGTTTGTCATCAGTGTGGTCAGAAGAGAGAGCGTGTGATGGTAGGGTGGTATTTTTGGTGTTACTGTCAGATGAACAGTCATTGTATCCAAGCAAGATGAATGCAGAGGACGAAGTGTGGGTTGCGATGACCAATAGCTTTGAAGCTGTCCACCAACCTTAATCCCGACTCTAAGTACAGTACAGAAGCCTCATGATTTAACTGCCAAACGACTCAACGTTCTTTATGAGGATGAAGGCTTCTCAAGAGACAATTAACCTGGAGATTCACGAGATGTTCTGAGGCAAGCTGGCCTGAGCCAGAGAAGCCCAAAGGACCCGAGTGGGAGCCCCACCCACCAGCGAGGCTCCATATAAGCTCGGCAGCCTCAGCGACATTCACCATTCAGGAGCTGGCTTCCGCAGTTACCCACAGCTCTCCATCTGCCACCATGTCCTACGGCTGCTCTACAAGGAACTGCTCTTCCATGCCGATGGGAGGACCCTGCGCCGTCCCAGTGGTCCCCGTTGCCACAGCTTCTCAAGATGCCGACTGCCTGAGTGGCATTTGTTTGCCCAGCTCCTTCCAAACTGGCTCCTGGCTCCTGGACCACTGTGGCCAGGAGACCTATGAGCGTCCTGTCTGCCAGCCAACCTGTTACCGGCCAACTTCTTGCATCTCTAGCCCTGGACAGGTGACCTGCTCTAGACAAACTGCCTGTGTCTCCAACCCCTGCTCCACTACCTACAGCCGGCCACTCACCTTCATTTCCAGTACCTGTCAGCCCATGGGCGGTGTCTCCACTGTGTGCCAGCCAGTGGGAGGAGTCTCCACTGTCTGCCAACCAATGGGCGGAGTCTCCTCTGTGTGTCAATCAGTGGGAGGAGTCTCCACTGTCTGCCAACCAATGGGAGGAGTCTCCACTGTGTGTCAACCAATGGGAGGAGTGTCCTCTGTCTGCCAACCAGTGGGAGGTGGCACCACTGTGTGCCAGCCGGCCTGCGGTGTCTCCAGGAGGTACCAGCGGCCCTGCGTGTCCAGCTGCCGAAGAACTTGCTAAGTGGATACGAGCCAGTGAGCGACTCAAGATGGCACGAGCTGCCGGCTGTGTTTCCAGAATCTTCCAGCGTGCTGCCTGTCCCTGAATAACTCTTTATAGCTGACCCCTACTCTGTCTGCCTAATTGCTGGCTACTAGCGCTCAACAGGCTGCCTTTGGCAATCTGTGATTTTTTTCGTGGCCAACACCAAGCTTATTTTAAGTGTTGATCACTGGTGGTGCATATACTTCTGGATGTTTCTAGAAACCTTATCGCCCACCTCTCAGTGTTTGGTGGTTTTGACATGTTTTGACCTTGCTGCTGTGTCTCCTGGCTTCTGAATACATACATATATATATATAAATATATATATAAATACATCTGAAAAAGGGAACTTGCCTCACTCTGTAGCTTTCAATAAACCTGCATTACTTGGCATGGCAAATATGTCTCAGTAGACTTCTTTATTTGTGGAAATGTTTGCTATCAATCGATCAAGGTCTGGTTTTCTTTTCTGAGTCTGGATTCAGTCATTGTGTTTCATGAGAAGCAAGGGATTACCTTATATTTAGAGAGTCTTTGGACCCAGAGTGAGGTAGAGTGACTTGTCCTCGACGTGTCCCCCGATTTGTACGGGCTCCCAGAATCACTTCCATGTAGGAAAAAGAAAAGCTACCTGGGAAGCCAGGTGGTGGGGGAGTTGCACAGCGAAGGGCAGGGGTCATTTAGGGGTTCAGAACCTCACTTCCTCAGAGAACTACAGTGGAAAGCTGTGCGGAAGCCCCCTCCGTGATCACACAGACCGAAGGGAGACGAGGAAAGGATGTCAAGTCCGTTTCCAGGCTCTTAGACTGATGGCACCCAAAGGACGCCCCCAGCTTCGTGCCCTCGCCGCAGCACGCTCTGGGAAAACTCAAGTTCTGTGCTTCACTAACTCTGGGCGGGACAGACTCAAAAACAAGGTTCCCAAACGTGTTGGTTTATTTTAATGCTTAGAGCTTTGTTTTGTGCCTGCACGTCCCAGGAACTCACACAGATAAACCGCCTCAGCTGGCGGTCGATGTACTAACTTTTGCCTTTTTGAGAAAGTGAGAGCTGGCCACCGATCGGTTGGCTTTTGTCCTTGTCCTCTCCCATACCCAGAAACGGACCTCTGCGTTGCCGCAAGGAGAAACAGGGAGGAAGTTTTCACAGGCAGTGGAGACGTCGGAGTTGTGTAGGCCGTGGGCGGTGGTGCCTTTTCTCATAACAGAGGTGCTGGGTGCCTTGTGCAGAATCTGACCATCTGTCTCAGCTTGGTCAGCACAAGACGGTTTTCTCATTTCTCTAATGGCTTTTTGGAGAAGTGGGGTGCATGGCCGGTTTTCGGACAATATTGTTCTATTGCCTGCTGTACTCTTAGAATGAAGGGTCCCTTTAGCCCAAGAAATGTTCGTAGGTAAGACTCACAGTATGTCTCAGGAAAGCAAGACGCGCACGTTGTCCTGCAGCCATTCCATGTCCCTTCTTTTTAGGAGCAATGCACTGGCTTCCAGAACTGCTCTGGCTTCTTCTAAACTGCAGTTCTCTAGAGGAGCCCTTAGGTGCCCCTTCGAAGCTGCCGTTTCCGTGACTCTCACTTACTGTTTCTTTTAGTCATTTCACACATGATTTGGAAAATTCAAAGTTTTTTTCAGAGGTTGACAAATTATTTAAAAACTTGTTTTTTGTTTGTCTTTCATTCTCTAGCTTTCTAGGTTTCAATAAAATATAAGGACAGGGATTGCTTCTCTCTTTTTATTTAGATGGCTGATCATCTAATACATAAGATTTTATATTAGTAATACTCGTACATGACGACATAGGCTTCATGCGCTGGGGTGGATAAACTTTTGCTTGGGCCATTTACTGTGATGATGTGAACATTCAAGGGTGTTGTAGCTACTGTGCCAAGCTGTTTCCTTGCCTTTATTTCCATTTGGGGAGTCACCTATGTTGCTATTAGAGCTCTTCTATTTGTACTGGAACTGTGAAAAGTTTTCTTCATTCTTTGTTTGATTTCATAATAAATAATAAGGTTTCAAAGTTTGTCTTGAGGACAGTCCTTTAAAACATAAGGAAGTAGTGATTTCTTTCTCCTCTGGGTCCAGGGCCTAGAAAAGCATCGTGTGTGTAATATTCTGTGGCCGTGGGAAAGCAGTATGAGGGCCTTGGGTTCAAATTCTGGTTCTGCCACTTGACTGCAGGCATGTGAAGCGCCCTGAAGCTTAGCTCAGCTACAAAATGGAGATGATGATAGCATCTTATGCCTCTGTTTTCAGAAATGAGCTGAGATAATGTGTGTGTGTGTCCCAGGTATCAGCTGAGCCATCCTGTCATTCGATATCCAAGTGAAATGGGCTTTGTCCAGCTTCTTTCCCTGTTTAGTGGGAGGCCTGGGCACTCCCAGCGTCTCTGAGGAATTTGAGAGTGAAGAGGTAGGAGGACGGTGACTTACTCTTTTCTTTCCTAATTTTCTCTGGCTCTGAACTTTTTCTTTAGAAGACTTTGGTCATTTCATGGACGTTCCTCCTATTGTGCAGTCTGGTTTTTTTCAGGCTATAATAATTCCAATGTCTTAGTACTATTTCCTTCCCTAGATTTTCACAACATTCGCTAACACAAGGCATGTGTGTGGCTAACAGATTTTGGAGAAAGTTTGGGGACATACATGGCATTTATACTCTAGTGATGAAAATAACTGAAAATTGAATTTTAGACATGAGTTTCTTGGCCATTGACTCTGGGACATTATATTCAGCTCACAACCAAATTTCTTTCCTCCCCTCCCCTCCTCTCCCTCCACTTCCCCTCCCTCTCTCCCTCCCTCCCTCCTTCCCTCCCTTCCTTCCAATATTAGAGTATTTCTAATGTTCCAGTTTCTATCTAGGTGCTAGTTATATGGGGGTAAACAGGACCATATGGTTTCTGTCCTCATGAAGCTCATAACTTATTTATGTGGAACAATTTTTCTACTTTTGTATTTTCTTCTCTGCCTTCCCCCTATGGAGTCCACATGCTTGCCTTTCCCCTACAATGTAAATGCTTAACAAGGTGCTATGTCACACCAGTTCTTTGAAAATAGTATATTTTTCTACCCATCTCCTTATGTGGTGCTTATTCATAATACAACTACAAAAACAGCTGAGACTATGACCTCATCTTAAATTAATTATATCTGTAGTGACCTTATTTCCAAACAAGGTCACATTCTGACGTATTGGGGTTAGAACTTCAATACATGAACTTTGGGGAGGCACAACCCAATCCGTAACACTATCTTAAAACACAAATCTGATTATGTCACTCTTCCACTCAAAAATGTCAAAACACGTTCATTGCTTGATGAATTGTTTAGATTTGCAGGCCTGGCAATCATAATTCTCAGCAGAGCACTTAATAAATGTTCAGTAAATATAAAAAGAATATAATTTTTGAGTTTTTAGGTTCTTATTTATTTCTATATTGGAAAGTCTAATTAATAATTAATATACTATATTAGAGTTCTCCAGAGAAACAGAACCAATAGAATATATATGTGTGTGTGTGTGTGTGTGTGCACGTGTGTGCGTGTACATGCGTGTGGAGAGACAGAGAGAGAGAGAGCAGAAGAGATTGATTTTAAAGAGTTGACGCATGTCATTATGGAGGCTGGCACATCCAAAATCTGCAGGGTGGTCATCGGGCTGGATCTCCAGGGAAGAGCTGATGCCACAGTTCAAGTCCAAAGGCTGTCTGCTTATAGAATTCCCTGTTGTTTAGAGGGATCAGTCTTTTATTCTATTTAGGTCTTCAAGTGATTGGAAGAGGTCCACTCACAACACAGAGAGTAATGCTTTATTTAACCCTTTCACTGCCTTAATTGACTTCAAGTTTTTTTTCCCAAAATGTGTCAAAGAGTAACAAAAAATAAAAAGTTGATATTTTGACTATTTTATGCATTTAATAATAACATTTTGAGCTGCTTTGTATATAAATGATATTACTTTTATTTTAAATTTTTGTTGTATGGTAATAAATTTGCCTTTATATTGGATTTTAGCAAAAAAAAAAATACTCCAAACATACTAAGTGGCATCAATTAAAGTATAGATAAATTAGAATTTAATGGCACTGATGATATAAAAATTTTATGACAAAATGTTACGCAATCTGGCATACAAAACATCTTTGTTGTTGATAGTACAAGCCACAGGAAAACATATTAAAAATCTTGTAAATGGAGAAAAGTCCTTGAAACAGTTTCATATTGAATAACAAAGTTTTTTGAGCTTGTGGGGTAAACTTGAACAACGTAGTCAGTGGATTGAAGTATTCATTCAGATAGATCTGAATGTCACAGCAAAAGGGTTCAAGTCCATCAATGTAAATGTAAATGTCATCTAAAACACCTTCACAGAAACATCCAAAATAACGTTTGATCAAATATCTGGAAACCATGCCCCACCCAAGTGGACACATATAATTAACCATCACATATACCTTAAAAATCTATTAGAAAAAAATAAGTGGGTATAAATCCTAAATAAAAAATAATTTTTTTAAAAGAAAAGCTTGTGCTGATTTTCTCATAGAAAAGTTGTAACTGAACTTCTTTGAGCTTTCTGTTAAGGTAGATATTGAAACATATTACTTTTTATGAATTTGGGGAGTTTAAGTGGGCTAATTGTAAGAACAACTATATTTGTTCATATCTATGTGTTCCCATAATTTCTCTGTTGAAGAAAGCAGACTTGGAGAACTCAAGTTTTGTCATGATCTATGTTTCTGGATCATTTTACTGATCAGATTCAGGCAACTATACATTCATAAAATGGTAGAAGATTTCCAAGAAAACAGAGATCATGTTAAGAAATAACATGTTCAAGAATCTGTGCATCCTTTTAAAAAATTTATTGAGATAACATTGGTTAATAATATAAATTTCAGGTGTTCAACATTATAATTCGATACCTGTGTATTCTATTTCATGCTCACCACAAAAATCTAGTTTCCTCCTGTTACCATATATTTGACCCTGAGGAATATGAAAATACTAATTTGAAAATATATAGGTGCATCCTTCCTCCCTCTCCCCATGATAAATGATGAAATATGGAAATAAAAGTAAAAGTAAAAGGACTTTACCTTAAAACTTAGCTCCTGGACAAAGGTGACAATTATAAATCTTGGATTTAAGGGTTGTGTTCCTTTCCAAATTGATTGGATTAAAATGCAGAAGAACTGCATGTCTCTGGAAGCTCTTGCCAAGCTATTAATCCATCCACTCTTCCCTTATAGACGTGTATAATTCTGGAGTTTGGAAAATGTTCCTTTGTAAAGAAAAGTGTAAGTCATGTTCTGGAAATGAGAACTTTTGGAAGAGGGGCTGCTTTGTCTTGGAAAGATCACAGGACTTGGAGTTGGGTCTGGGGTTGAATTCAGTTTTGCCACCTTGACAGGAAAGGCAGTTGTCTGATCCGTCTCTCAGAGCCTCTGTTCTCTCGTGGGCAATGGGCAAAACTGTGCTAACTTCCTGTGTTGTCACTGTGGTTGTCATTGTTATAAAAGACAAACCGCGTCGTCTCAGCAGTTTAGAACACAATAGGAGTTTCTTTCCTGCTCACATGGAGTCTTGATGGGTGTTCTCACGTGCTGGGGACTGTCCCCCCCAGGCGAGCTGGGGACTCAGGCACCGTCTGCCTTGCTCCAACTCCAGCTTCAACACACGGCTTCCAACGTGGCTGCAGAGAGGTGGAGAGCGTGGGGGTCACGTGGGGGGCGTTTTTATGAGTCAGCCTTGGAAGTGGCCACATTGCTTCTGTTCCCAGCATGTGGGGGAAGGAGAAAGAGCAAATGGGTTTGGAGAAGAGCAGGCGTGGACCTGCAGCCCTCTGCCAAGTGGCTGTAGGAAGGGAAGAACAGAATGTGCACGTCTGACTCACGGCAGATCTCTGAAGGTGGTGGATGAATCCGAATTAGATTTCCACGTGTCCACCGAAGGAGCCCTGTTTAGAAAACAGAACATATGGGAAGGGATCATTTGTGCACTAATCTAATGTATTCAGAGGTTACTTACAACATTTAAGGCTACATCTTTTTAGGAGGTATAATGTTTTTTAACCCCTCCTCCCCCCAGCAAATACTCGACAAAAATTGAGACGTAATTCATTAGGACTCATTTAAAAGGAGCTAGTTCTGGTACTGGCTACAATGATTAGGAATACTTTAGATAATTCTAATCTGAAATAAAACAGAAATTGACCAAGTGATAGCTCCGTAAAGGGGACTGAGGCACACGATTGTTACATTGCCCTCTAGTAAACATAAATGACACATAATGTCATTTAAAATCATCTGGTCCTTCTTTCTGGCTCCTATTTTCTTTGTGTAACAATATCTCTTGTTAGACATTAGTGCTGACAGAGACTTTAGAGAGTATTTCTGCAACTCTCTTGTTTAACAGGTGGGGAACTAGAGAGAGAGTCACTGCGTGTCCCGTAAACATATTACTGATGGGCCCACTAACGGCTTCTAATCAGCGGCCTTTTATAAAACACGCAGGCAACACCGTTCCGATTTTGTAATTCCTTACTCACTCTCTTGAGCTACTCTGCCAGGAGAGGACCCCGAGGTATCCTATGTTGTGTTGCCACAGTTAGATTCTGTATTCTTCAATAAGGGCCTCACACACTTTTCATTTAACAAAAAATGATTTGTAGTTTCTCTGAAATTCAAATATAACTGGGAGTCATATATTTTTATTTGCTAAATCTGGCAACGCTATTCAGGACGTACTCAGGAAACTGCTCTTTACTCTAGAGGACTTCACTTGTTTAGCTAGTCCCAGAGGCCTGACCAGCTCCTCCTGATGCTGGCCCTGTCCTGTTTGACATGACCCCCAACAGTCTGCAGGGGCGTACAATGGTGCAGGGAGTCTCAGCGCGCATACAAGTGACCTCCTGCGAGGGGTCAGCTGTTCTAGATGAAGATTCTACCAACTCCTCTCTCACAGTCTATCACTCGCCTTCATCGCCTGTGGACAGCTTCCCTACAGCCGTCCCCCCTTATCCTTGGGGCATTCATTCCAAGACCCCGCAGAGGGTGCCTGAAACTGGATAGTACTGAACCCTGTATATACTATGCTTGCTCCTATACATACATGCCTATGATGAAGTTTAATTAGGTCCAATGAAAGATTAACAGCAATAACTAATAATAAAATAAAAGTTATTTGAACACAAGCACTGCAGTCTTGGGACAGTTGATCTGATAACTGAGACGGCTACCAAGTGACTAGCAGGTGGGGAGTGGGACTATGATTCACATTTCAGGCAGGCTGGAGTGGGGTGGTGTGAAATTTCATTATATTACTCAGAATAGCATGCAATTTAAAACTTATGAATTGTTTATTTCTGGAATGTTCCATTTAATATTTTTGGGCTATAGGTGACTGCGAGTAACTGAAACCATGGAAAGCAGCAGAACTGTGGATGGGGAGGGGGGCAACTGTATTCTCCTCAGCATCTGCAGCATCTAATTCTCATTACTGATAGCTCTGGTCTCTTTAAACAAGTTTTTTAGTGTAAGTATGTGCTATTTGGGACAAGTATTTGGGACATATGTATCCTAAAAGTTTATTGTTTATCTGAAATTCAAATGTAACTTGGGTCCTGTATTTTTATCTTTAAAATTCTGCAGGTCTTGTTTGATGTGATACTAATTTGGGAATGAAAAATAGAGTTCCGTTGGGGAAATGTTTGAGAAGTTCAGATCCACTTGATTTGACATGATTTGCTTCCTCACTCCTCTGAGATTTTTAATTTTTGGTAGTATGTTTTGTGAATTTCTGCTAGAGACAAGTGGGACTGTCATTTTGTGAAAGGTATTTTAGGAAACACTGATGGAGAGCAGTGCTGGGCAACTCAGAGGAACAAGCCCACAGGATGAACCCCACCCTTTCTCTAATGTAAGAACAGGGTGAGAAGACCAAGACAGTAATATAAATCTTAAGAAGAAAAGTAGAAATATCCGTATGACTTACACAAGAGCAAGTGCAGCCGAAGTCTGATGGATCATTAAACTGTTTCATGTACATTCTGTAATGCGAAGGGTCCGACAGGTTGGCTGACCAAATTCTCTGATTCAAAGGGAAGGCCGCCGACCTCCAGCATTCCATGTGCACTCTTAAATTAACATGTCTAGGCCATGTTTTGTATGAGTGGCTTTCAATCAAAGTTTTCAAAGCTTTGCATATCTCTGGTGCAAAGAAAACTGAGAAGGGGAACCCCACTTATGAGTGAACAGTGCCAACTGAGCTGTGCAATATTTTGATGAATAGTTTGGGCCTTTCAAAGTGAGATATGACATTTGAATGCCAAATAAACCCATTGCAAAACAACCAAAAACCTTTGGAATTTTAGAATTGTTTCCTGATTTTTTTTTTTTTTTTTCCCGGAGAAGTTATTTATGTGCACAACTTATCTAAGTGAGTGATTTTTTTCAAAGCTGCTGACTGGTCTCTTCAAGGTCATGGGGAAATTGATGGTTTAGAACTGTGATTAGATTATCTTCTGACTCCTTTGCTTCTTTTATTTCTTACTTGATGGCTTTATTTTCTCATTTTATCCCCTACCTTTGCATACATCCCTGAGATACAAAATGGCCTCAGGAGACATATTGAAAAGGGAATTTCCAGTCACTCTACAGTGTCATTTACATGTTTAAAATCAGGGGACACTGAAATGCCTGCAGATTAACCATTCATTCACCCCCCTAAGATGTATTGAACAGCTGGTAGTAATTGGACAGTCTCGCTCTCGTGGTGAGCCTACTGCAGTGAGGTAGGAAGCGGATGCAGAAACAGCCAGCTCACATGGAGGAAGTTCCACCACAGGGAAACCCGTGTGAAGTGCTATGGTTCTACAGGGTTAGCAGGATCCATTTTGCCTTGGGTTGGAGACATATGATAAGGTTTTCAGAGGAAAAGAATTTGAACTGTGCCTTGAAGAACTGATGAATTCACAAGCCAGTTAGTTCAGGGAGAAGTGGTGGGGTTGGCTGGAGTAGAATGAAGGGAAGAAGAGGAGGGTTGCTTCCCATGGATTCAATAGTCAGGCCCAATGGTGGAGTCATGAACACTTACAACGAGTTCAGAGACCAGAGTTCCGGTGTCGCTCCAAAAATGCTCATTACTGGTGAATTATAGGTGACAGTCAGGACCTTGCAAAGGTTGTTTGAATCCTCTTTACCTGGTAACAAGAGGAGCCGTTGATGCGGGTTGCTGTGAGGTGAGCTCCAGAATAATTGGCACTTATAGATGACTTTGACATTTCTATTCTGGAAGATTGGGTGGATAGTAACATCCTTACCTAGGCAAAGGAGCATAGTAGGAGCATAAATGAGGTGCCTTATGGGGTAATGACTTTTCATTTAGAGAATGTTGCACTTGAGACACCTGCAGATCCTCCAGGTGGGTATGATCACGTGGCCAATTGGGGCTTCAGGTGTACGCTGTGCTATTTCAACAGGGATTTTTCAGTGGGTGAAGGGATAGGTTTGATTAAACTCATTGAGATTTATGTGGAGACTGTCTTATGACCAAGTTCTGTATATTTTTATTGATCACTTGCTGCATTTAGAAAGAAATTTACATGATTTATCTCACAAACCTTTGGTATGTTATGGGTATTCTGGGTAATATAAAGTATTAGGTTGACAATGGCTTGGCAGTGATGTACACACAAGGAACAATCTAATTAAGTCATATGAGCAAAGAGTAGTTCCTTGAGAAATATTAAACGTGCCTAAGTTTAATAGCTACCTGCCAATTTTGAAAATATAGTATGTATTTTATGTTATTTGTTGAAAGTGCTTTAAGTTCTCTGCAAAGCAAGTAAATTTCTAAATAAGCCAGGAAATATTAAGATTAGCAAAAAAGGGTTTTCCAAATAATTAGTATGCACGTTGAGAAGAAAGGTGCTTGGGTGAGGTCACACTTTTTAATAAGGGAAAGGATAGATAGATGTTCCTGGGCAGAAGATGACATCAAACTCCAGGAATTTGTTCTTCCCTTCACCCCTTATATGTCTCTGCTGACACAGAGAGCTATGACTCTTTCTCTAGGAACTTGCTTTCGGAGCCTTAAGGGACCTACATCTCATAACCTTGACGTTCTGCTGTAGGAGAAAGGTGGGTGCCGTGTCTTTCATTGGTTTTGAATTTGGGAGCTCAACTTCTGACAGTTATGAATCAGAAACTGTGGCAACCATTGTGTCTACTGGCCATGGCACTTTCCTCTGAAATCAATGGCTATGGGGCAGTTTGCAAGCAGATCCTGAACCTTCACAATCTTTCATGCCGTGACACCTAGGTATCTGCAGTATTGTTTTGTGTGACTTTGTGCTTCAGTGCCACGGATCTAGATGCTATTCACCCAGAACATAGGCAGCATAATATTGAAAGATAAAATATTTCCCAAATATTGAAAAGAATCAGCATTTTTCTCTTCTCTTTTCATCTTTTTGCTTTCTAAGTTCCTGCACACATTTTTATATTTCTTGATAAGAAGTAATGACTCCAGTTCAGTCGGCATGGTTGGCACATCTCATCGTTCATCTGAATTGTTTTGTATAATGCACCTAATGACTGCCACTTGCTCAAAGAAACATTTTTTTCTTATTTTTAAAAAAGCTTAAAATAATTATTTTGTAGCAGGCATGGCGTGTTGACTCAACATGTTAGAACAGTGTCATATGGAGTTCTAGTTCCATGGATTACCAAAAAGAAATGACTCTTCTCTCATTTCCTCCCTTAAAAAGAAAACAAATAACTATAAACATCCAGGTGAAATAAATTTGAAAAATGCTGGGGGAATGAAAGTTCAACTGGTGTCTTTACTGTAGATTTTATCTAAGCTTTTAATATGCTAATATACATTGTGGCTCTCTAAGTATGGTCTAGACCTTGGAATGTATCCCAAACATTTGTCTCCCTTAAACATCTTGAAGGACCAGAGTGTCATTAAAGCCATGCATTAAGGTATATGAGTATAAACCCAATTGGACGTAGATAATTATTGTTAAAATGTGGCTTTCGGTAATATTGGTTACCAAATGTTTGTGAGTTTTAAAGGTGTATCCAATATCAATAGTTTTAATAGTTATTGTATAAGGAAGTAAGTTTTTCAAATTTCAGGGTTCAATCTTAGCCCACCCGCTTCCTCACTCTGCCAGACCAATAACAGGTTCTTGGAGTTATTGTTGTGTATGTGGTGGTATGTGTCATCAAGGTATTTTGCCTGAGCTCTTATCAGTACAATAGGCTTAGGTGATTGACGTAAATTGTCTGTTGTGCATGCACGTGTACGCGTGTGTGTGTATCTAACTAATTTAAACATTAGGATCTCTTTGTTAGATTTCACGTAGGCTAAATCCTACCTGATACAAAGATGGAGTTGTTGCTAGCTCTTTTGGGGGAAAAAGGTATCCTAAATTGACTAGAAAATTATACTAAATGGATAAGCAGGAAGTAGAAGACTATATTCTGGGTGAATATCATTTAGATTCTTGGCACAGAAGCACAAAGACACATGAAACAATATTGTTAACTGTGAAACACAACAGTCATGGAAAGTACTCCCTTACACTGGGAACCAATGTCTCACCAGGCCACGAACACCATTCCAAGTCTGTATGGACCCCTTGCTTGTCCGAGTGGGATAGCCCATTAAAATAGAATGCTTCCCATGCGTGCTTCGGGAGCTCATACTCAAACATCTGCCGTGTCTCTCCTTCTCCTGCTGAATGTCCTCCCATCCTTTGACGTGGCCTTGAGACATGATATTTCTGTGAGGCCTTCTGCATTAGTTTCCTGGGCTGCTGTAAGATGACTATATACTGGACAGCTTGAAACAAGAGAAATTTATTCTTCCATACTTGTTGGGGCCAGAGGTCTGAAATCGTGGTGTTAGCAGGGCCACGCTCCCTCGAAAGGCTCTGGGGAAGAATCTTTCCTCGCCGTTTCCAGCTTGTGTAGGCCCCTGGCCTTTCCTTAGCTGGTGGCAGCGTCACTCCTGTCTCTCCTTCAATTGCCACATGAGTCTCTCCTGTGTCTCTGTATCTTCTTTTATGTCTCTTAAAAGGACATTTGTCATTGGGTTTGGAGTCCACCCTAAATCAAGGATGATTTCGTCTCAAGACCTTTCACTTAATTACATCTGCAAACACCCTGTTTCCAAATAAGACCACATTTATAGGTACTGGGGGGTCAATACTTGGACATATATTTCTGGGACCAATATTCAACCTGCTTACACCTTCCTAGACCATTCCAATCTGATTTGTTTGCTCATTATTACATCTATAATTATTACTGCATAAGCAATCTTGAAATACCTGAGAGGATAGCACTGACAATACACCAATTAAGTGAGCAAATTGGAAGGACCACCTATGAAGAGTTCAGCGTTTGGTTCTATAATTTAATTGTTTTTCAACCATAACTGCATCTCACCTACAGAAGCAGCACTGCTTAACTTTCAGTCCCAAAAGCTGAATTATTTAACTACTTTTTACAACTTCAGAAACTGGGAGGAAATTTTCTCAAGTTTTTAAAAACAACTTTAATTGGTAACATGAAACTGTATTTGATTATAAAATAGAAACTATTTAAAAGCATTATGGCTTAGCAACTTAATTATTAGAAAAATATAATGCTATAATTCACAGAATTACCACTGAATTGGGTGCAGATGAAAAGTCAAACCTTGACATTGAACTTCTACTGAAGTACCACAAGACTGCACTAGCTCAGCACACTAGGGATTCATGCGATACTCGCTGTGAGCCTAGACATAATGCATTGTTGGCTAGAACCTCTCCCTTCTATCTGTTTTCATCCATCTGTGGTGTGGTTCCTCTTTGATGGCATTAAATGCCACAGAATACAATTATGGCAACAAGCCACTACATTATCCATAATCTAAGCCAATTTACAAAGCTCACCAGGGTGTTTTCATACAATGATAACCAGGTGGAAAAGAGGGCAATGTGTGTCGGTGATTATTTTATTTAGATGGACTACCCCCAAATTTTAGAACTTGGTGGTTGAATGTGATCTTTTATATTTACAATCCAGATTCATGATCTCACCCTTTGCTACTTCACAGACTTGTCCCTAACTTTCTTTCTAAGTCCTTTTCCTAAGGTAGAACTGGCTAGACAATGTGTCTCAAGAGGACCATGTGTTTTTTTCTTATTAAGATAACTTTATATGGTATGCTGCCTTTATTACACTTCATCATAAGTTAGCTTTTTTTTTTTTTTTTTACTCACAAGAATGAAAACACACAGGATTTATCTTCTCTTTTTCCCTAGATCTTGGGAAATGATGGAGAATCTTCTAGATTTACTAATCTAACCGATTTCTACTAATACACTTTCAAGAGCTTTCTCAAGTGTGCATAAACACATAATTTTTAACATTAAAAACTAAACTGTAATTGCTTTACTTATTCTAATTGAATTTTCCTCTGCCAATACTAACAGCTCTCTCGAGATTGGTAGGAGGGGCAAATACATGGAACAGACTGGCCACACACCTGCCTGTAACAGTTAAAAATCAGGAGCGATATCTGCACTGCAGAAGCGAAGAGTCCCAGCTCCACACCAACTGAGGTATGGGACACACCAAAGCCAGGTGCTGCTTCTTTGATATTTGTAAACATTTGAGAGACTCTAGGAAAGTTGACAGCATGCACCAAGGCAGGTGGTTTGTACAGAAAAGCCACTGGGAGCAGCTTGGGTGTGCTTAAAAGTTAGGTGGGGCAGGTTCTCAGAGTCACTAGGGTGGGGCCAAACAAAGAATGTTAGTCAGGTTGATGGAGACTCAAATACCATGCCTTGCATCTGCATGTTGGCAGCGGGGAGGGCTCAACAGCGAAACAATGGCTTCCACCAGCTCCTTTGCCCAGGATGCCACATCCTATCCAAACTCTCCCATTTAGTTATTTACTCTCTAACAATTTACCTAGAAAATATAGAAATTACTAAATATTCAATAGAAGCACTTCTAAGTTATGGCATATCTCTTTTGTGCAAATAAAATATCAGCAGGAGGTACAATTTTTAATGCCAGGTCTCTTGTAATCTCCTCAAAAAGAGGAGTTAATCCTCATCATTTCTGGAAGGTACCTTGTACATCTTAGGCTCTCATTAAGTAGTTTATGTAATAAAACAATGACAATCCCAGTGTTTTAGCTTTAGACATATCATTTTTTACCTGTTAGTTATGCTTTCTTATTGAAATATTTAATTTTATTTTGTTTTGATAGTTAACAATTTAAAAAAATATATTGAATAAATTAAACCTTAGTTACACAAGTTGCAAATGTTCTACTTTGTGTTTCACCCTTTTAAATGTTATGATTTTTTTATACATGAAAGTTAAAGTTTTAAAGTAGTTAAGTTTAACTTTACTCTTGAGATTTTTCAATTGATTTTATATATAAAAACACTTAAAAGTTATTCTCTTTATTTTTTCTATTTTTTGATAGTTTGAAATTTTTATTTAACTTCATATTGATTTATAATTTAATATGGTTTATAGTATAGAATTTTTTTCTTCAAGAGTTAACCAGTTATCTCAGCACCATTATTTAACTAATACTCTTTTTCTCTTATGATTTATGATTCCACATTTGTAATATATTAAAATTGTAAATATATGAGAGTATATTTGTGCACTTTGAGGCTCATAATCTTTAACAATGTAACAATTAATCTTGTCTATGTTTTCTACTGTTCTTTAACTAACATCAAAATATGATAATCAGCATTTTAATAATCACTAAAACTTTTAATCTAATTAAAATATGCAAATTGAACAATTAAATAGTATAAGGTGACTTTTATTATAAAGCAAATATTCTATTTTGCACTCCTCCCCGGTCTTATTCCTCAGAAGCAGCCACTTTACATTGTTTTAGATTGCTTCTTAAGTAGTTACTGCTGTATCCTTAGTTAATCTAGTAGGCTGCTACATGATGGATAAAGATTTAGCTCTCTTCTACAACCCACTCCCTGATAACTGCATCCACATGATCTTTCTATTTTGTTATCTAACTATAATTAATATTCGGCAAATCAATAATCATTTTTATGTTATTAAGAATTCATAGTTATTTTGTAGAGCAGAGTAGCACTCTATGATTATACTGCCTTTCTTAAATTGCTTTCTATTTTTTCCACTTTCTAATGATATTGTTTTCTTGTATTATTTACCTTTATTTTTTCTTCATTATTTTTAGTGTCTCATTTCCTAGAAACTTTATTGAGTGGCCTGGTTTTTGTTGTCTCTTTCTAGCAAACACTCTGTTTTCCGTCTTCTATCTTTCTGCTCAAACTGAACTGATGTGTGGCTGTCATCCTCAGATCTCACATCTTTATTATTCTGGGTTAAATCTATAGTTTGATCCCTTATGTCCTGCTCTTCAGTTAAATCATTTGTTTTGTTGGAGAACATTTTCAAGACAATTTCAAAAGGTCTGTAGAGGATGAACTTTCTGAAACCTTGGATGCATGTGAAAATATCTTATTATATATTATGCTTGAATGATAGACTAGGTATCAAATACTAGGTTGAAAATAATTTTCTATCAAAACAGATAATTTTTCTTCAGTGTCTTAACTTCTGTTTTTGATGCAGTATCTGCTGTCAGGGTGATCCTCTTTCCTTTATGTTTAGTAAGTACAAAGTCACTTTAAAAACTATTTCTCTGGAAGCATTTAGGTCTTCCTTTTAGCTTTGGCATTATGAAATTTCATAGTGATATACGAGGAGTTCTGACTTTAAAACATGGCTCCCAAATTCTTTGACATTTTTTTCTATTGAGAGAAGGGGTCCATGTTTTATTCTCTTGAATCTGGATAGGCTATGACTGCCTTGACAAATAAAATCTGTAGGAAGTGATACTAGGTGATTTCTGAGACTAGGTTATAAAAGACCCTGTTCTTTTACCCTGGTTCTCTTGGAACTCTTGCTCCCCCGAAACTCTATCTTGGAATTCTCCCTCTCAGAACCTAACTTCCTTATTGTAAAAACACCAAGACCATGTGGATAAGTCATCTGTAGGTGGTCTATACGCAGCCTGAGCTGAGATCTGTCTTTAAGTAATTCCAGCCCAAGTACCAGACATCTGAGTGGAGTAGCCTTCAGATGATTCCACCATTGAGCTCTGTGGTTCACTTCCAGCCACTCAAGTCTTTCTAGCTGGGGCTCCAGTCATTATGTAATAGAGTCAAACCATTTGTTTATGCTTTGTCTGAATTCCTGACTCACAAAACCATGAGCATGATAAAGTGGCTCTGGTTTTATGACACTGACTTTTGGGTGGTTGGTTACATAGTAATAGATAACTGAAATAGCAGGTACGGGTCTTCCTTTATTCATTATCTGAAAGTTTCTTCACTCATTACTCCATCAGTATGCCATCTTTCAGAAATGTATTGAAACATTTTGGCCTTTGATGGCCCCTAAGAATGTTTTTTGCATTATTGAAGATCCATTATTGGAATCCATTATTGTGGGTCATGGTTGTTTTATTTCTTTAGTACCATTTTAATGAAGTCTCAGAAAGGAATATAAATTTACATGGTGTATTTAGTATCTTGGATCTTTTGAAGATTGCACAACAGACAGCACCATGTCAGGAATTATGGAAGACTTCTAGTTGGTTATGAATATCCATTATCCACTTTTTCCAACTCAATAGAATTTTAGCTGGCATGTGGCCACCCAGCTAAAGCCTACATTTTCTAGCTTCCCTTGCAGCTACTTGCGACCATATGACTAAGTACTGACCAAAGGGATGTGAGTAAAAATAATGTGCCCGCTGACTCTTAAGTTTTAAGAGTTGGGTGTGTGTTTCTTTAGCAAGTTTCTTGTTTGCTGAGATGTAGAAAAGTTAGGAGCAGTTAACTAGGTCCTCCTCTTGAGGATGGTAGAACTATTGATTCACATTGCCAACCATTGTACTATTATATGAGAGAAGAATAAACTTCTGCCTTTTGAAGTCATACTTATTTGTCCTCTCTAATGGCAGCTGAAAAAACAACTTACAGCATATGTGCATAAGTATAAAACTTATTGACACCCTGTTTTGTGACCAGAATTTAGGGGAAAACTTAGGATAATAATTATAATAATATTTATAGTGATGATATTAATAGCTGGCACTTACTTAGAACGTATGTGAGCCAGCACTGTTCTAAGAGCTTTAATGAATCAATTAACTTAATCTTCAAAATAACTGTACCCTATGAAGTAATACTATAATTTTTATTGATATATAGATTTAAACAATTACAAATATGGTTAAATAACTTGTTCAAACTTAACATAGCTAGTCCTGGAAGAGTTAGGTTCAACACAGGTAATTTGGCTCCAGAACCTAAACTCTCAATCACCCTGATGGAGTGTTGATTCTTCATGCAATGCTTTGTGGAATCTGTCCTTTATAGATTAGAAATATAGGCAATCAGGAGTCATTTTACCACAAATCATGGTCAGATATTAATTTGAAACCATTAGTTATAAGGAAAGATTTAAGTTCAGGGAGATACATTCCAAACATTACATGAGTGCTATTAGAAATTAATGGATAAGAATGTACTTATTCCAGCAAAATTCCCCAGTGAGGAGCGAATTGCAAATTTATAGCAGTCCAATGACTTTTTAAATGTAAATTTTGTTGAAATATAACATGAAAACTAAAAAAGTACACATAAGTATGGCAAGGCAATTGATTTTCACAAAGTGAACCCGTCCATGTAATCTGTACCCAGACCAAGAAATAGTGCATGACCAGTCCCCAAAGGATCCCCATGTCCTTCTCCAGTCACTATCATTCCTTTTTAAAGAGCCATTCCTAATTTATTCTGTCAGTGGTCAGAATTCTATCATGGTGTGCATTTATATAAACACTTTTTGGATATATGTATTTTTGCCCCTTGAAATAGATGTATCTTTCAAATCAACAGATACAGGAATTCAGAAAGAATGGCTTTAGGTGAAGTCATACCCTCCAGTGCCTGAGAGAAGCTTCTGGCTCAACAAACCTCATTTCCAGCTCCTGACAGTGAGCCAAAGCTTATATTTCAGGAACCTCTACTTAGCTTTCATGGTACTGTTCTCCATTTGGTTCTGTCATCCTGGGTTTTTCTCTAAGGTGATGCTAATGTCCTGACCATGTCAACTCAGAGGATTTTGGACTGTTCTTCCTTGGGCTATTGTTTTGGGCTTAACAGCTTTAGCTCCAATGGCTATGGCTTTGGCTCGGTGATTACAGCTCCAGAAAAAGTAGAAATGATGGCGGTTGTCAAGGGGGATTTGGCTCTGGCTGAGGATGTGGCCATTATTGATGACTGAAGATTCAGTTGAACTTGAGCCAACAAGGGCGGGGCTTGAGCACCTACCAAGCTCCACACTTGGGATTCCAGGGACTACAGACATAAACAGATTTATATTATTGTTTTAAGTTCCCCAAGCTTCAACAATCATGTCTTAGCTAATGACAAACTGTTGTGTTGGTCTCTCCAATGCAAAAGATACCATCTGTAGCTGTCAAAATTCCAGATTTTATTTATTCACGACTGAGCTCTGTGTATATTGATTAATGAGTTCACTTTTCTAGATGGAAATATTAAACATTGTTTTTTAAAAAACTCAGTCTTTCTCTCCTGTGTGTCTCTCCTTTACTATTCACACAGCCCACTTCACTTCTGATACTTCTGGTCACCAAATGTGTGTGGGTTTTATCCCACCAAGTAATTCTGTGATACCAGTTGGTTGTCCTACCATTTAACTCAATTCTGATACTATTTACCTCAAGATATCATCAGGTCCCCCAAGTCCCATAAGATTCCCTCCACTTCAGATGCTAATCACAAATAGTAGGTCCCCAGGTTATCCACAACTTCTCTCTGACTTGGCTAAAAAAGTGAAGGTTCCCATGACCCCTTCCTTGGGTTTGATTAATTTGCTAGAGTGACTCAAAGAACTCAGGGAGATGTTTAAATTTACCACTTTATTAAAGGATGTGATAAAGGATATAGATGAACAGCCCGATAAAGAGATAGAGGTCTGAGAGGATCCCAAGCACAGAAGTTAAGATGTTACCCTCCTGGTACCTGGATATATTCATCAGCCTGAAAGCTCTCTGAACCTCATGCTCCTCTTCAGGTAGACATGCACTGTCATTAACTCTATTTCCAACCCTTCTCCCTTCTCAAGAGAAGGGAGAACTGGGTTGCAAATTCCGAGCTTCTAGTCATGGCTTAATCTTTCTATTGACCAGCCCTCATCCAGGAACCCACCCAGAGTCACTGCATTAGCACAAAACACACTCTTATTACCCAGGCAATTCCCAGGGTTTCAGAAGCCCTGTGCCTGAAATGGGGGCAAAAACATATACACACACACACATACATACATACATAAATATTATCTCACAGTTACCTTCTTTATTTTTATTCTGCTTCTTAAATAAACATATTGAATTCATCAGATTCAAAAAGATAATAAAATATCTTTACATAATTTCATGTAGCAAATTTTGTATTTTTCATGTAGGAGACTGAAATAGGTGATGAGGAGCTGCTAAGTAGAACTTTGCACGAGGCTTTCTAACTGTGACTGTGGCCACTTGCTCAGTCTCTGTGACACTTCAGAAATTTCAGAAATTATGTGTAAGTTTCAGGCTCTTGCCATGACCTAATTGGCCCCAGAATGGGGTTGCAGAAGACCCAATCCTGCTCCAAACTGTCATGATAAGAAATAGAAATAATTGTGAGTTCTGCTGGGGGTCCAGGAAAGTCAAAGGGAGCCATGACTTATCTTTCCTATGGGTCAGGTTAATAATCAGACCTGTTTTTGTGTCACAATGTTGAGGTTGACATTCCCCTTATAATAGACACCTGAAATGAATTGTTTTCCTTTCAATTAACAATTTAGTTGATTTATGTATCAGGATTACTAGAGATTTAGCTGTACAAAGTTTCTATTCCAAATCTTACAAATTTTATGGTCAGTGGGTTTGAGTGCAGCTAAATACTTACTCCTTTAGGTCTGGGGTCCGGAGCCAGTTCATTGTGACATTGGGAACTTCAAGTTCATTCACTTTAAATGGAGCTGATTTTGAAACCAACATTGTGTTCATGTTCATCACTTATATAATGTGTTTTCTTTTGTTTGGGTCTACATGACCCATGTTTTGTTTTACTACTTGATTAAATACAACTAATTTGTTTAGAGTCAAACCCTCTCTGAATTCTTTTCATATTCTTCCTTCTGTCCAAATCCCAATGGATAGATCATACAGAGCTGTCTGATTGGATTCCACGTAATCTTTTAAGACTTTGTCTCCATGATTGCAAAGCCAAAGTCATTACAGAGAACCTGCCAGGAGCTCAACTCTGTGCATTAAGTGGTAACAATTAATGGGGTTTCAGGGTACTGCCACCACCCGGCTGCACCCGTGCCTTGTTTTCAAACTGTATTTAGCCTTACATATATATTTGAGAAAGAGAGGAAAAGGATTTATAATAAGAGACTGACGTTTCTGGCCAGGGGTTAACAAATGGCCGAGAGTGAGGCTCAGTGTTGCTCATAGGCGTGGTTTTGGCCTGCACACTTGTTCTGAATTTTGACTTTTTGAGAGCATTTGGAGACAGCGCATGTATCCTCGTTTTTGCCACAGCCTATGAAGCCTTGATGGTTTTTCATCTGGTGATTCAGATATTTACATTCTTGCCTAACTCTGATCGGTATCTGAGTTTACCATCCCTCCTTTAGACTTTTTATTACAATAATCAAATGTTTTTATTTTAAAAAATATTGAAGGTGGAATTTCAGAATTCAGTGTTATTTTATTGCATCTCATTTCCACTCTGTTGTGATCCAATCATCTTCAGGCATAAATAGGGACTATTATTTATTTATGTATTTATGTATTAAATCTTGAGAAGACTTTTCAAAATTATAAAACTTCATTATACAGACTTATTTTTTACTGTTAATGCTGCTCTTCCTTCAAATTGATAAAGATATAAATTTTACTACTCCATTTTTGGGTAATATTTTACAATATTTTTTGGGGGGAAACTTTCACCACAACTTTCATCTCTGAAAAGCTTCCCCTCCATCTCATTTTTTTCTTTTTTTATCTTATATTTATCTTTTATTTTCTGTTTTATTTGATGAAACTCTGCGGAGGTCACAACATTAGTGTACTTTAAATATTTTTATCTTTTTACAATACATTATTTGAAAGAAAGCATTGTTTTCAAATATTGAGTGCAATATTTTCTTCTCATTTGTTGCAAAAATCCCTTGACAGGCTATAAAAATAATTTCATTTTGTGGTGAGATTTTAAACAAAGTTTCTCAGACCAGCTGTGTTTCATCCATCCATTTATAGTAAATTCAAGTAAACTTTTTGTCCTAAGTTTATGCAACAGCTACCATATATAACTTTTCAAAATCAAATTTTATTTATATAAAGAACAAATTCAATATATGTTGAAGGGGGTTTGTTTTTTCTTTTAGAATTTAGCATGTGTCTCTTTCCTCCTTCCTGCTTTGAGTTTTGTGGATGTTTCTGTTTCCCAAATAAATATGCTTATTCCATCATTGCTCCCCTGGGTTTGCATAATGTGAGGGATTCGTGTTCTTTGGGCAAAACTTGTGTGGGTTTTGGAAGCAAATGATTAATCATACCTCTTTCTCTCACCGCATTGTTTAGAGCTAATGGCGGAAAATAAATACCGGTTGCCGACAGATGGCGATTCAAACAAAAATATCTGCTGCGATACTTAAAATGGCATTAGAAAATGCAGCCTGGCCACATCTGGGCTCTAAATGTTAGTGAATGCTTCTCTCTAGTCACCCCCAAATAATGCTTCCGGCAAGGCAAGTCACCGCCTCGGGGCAGGTGGAAGACCCCATGGCACGGGAGAAGGATATTTATATGCTCTAAACCATAACTCAGGACGAGCCGAGCTCCTCTGCAGCGGTTTTTCCTCCCAGTCTCATCAGTAAGATAATCAAAGGGATGAATGGGGCTGGGAGTGTTATTCCTATCCCTGCCCCTCCCAGGAAGTGAAACTTTTATTGCTCCTAAGGAAACAGGAGGATTAGGGGGTGGGTAAGGGCTCTCTCTCACAGCCCAGTGAATCATTTATTTGTAATTAGCAATGGGGATGTTGAACCACCCTCCAGAGCAGGGAGAGCCTGCTAGGGCCCTCCGCACACACCCCTGCAGGGCATTTAGCGTGTGTGTGTGTGTGTGTGTGTGTGTGTGTGTGTGTACACGTATGCCAGTGTGTGACATTTATATTTTTTTTTATATTTTCAGTTTATGAGAGAATAATGGTTTGAGTGATCTTTTTCCTTCTAGCTCCAACACATAATTTTGTCTCTAAATGATAGAGCTCCACAAGTAAAATAATGCAAGCAAATTGTTGCCGCATTTCAGCTGAATATATATTGTATGGGTTTTACAGCGAGCAGGAAAAGAACCAAAAGTTATAAACTCTGGCGGGGAGGGAGCTTGGGCGTGATGCAGGGGAAGCTTTTCCCTCCTACCCGGTTTTATAATTATATCGCTTCAACATTTGTTGTTGTTCGTCTTCTTCATTAGTATCATTCACCAGCATCAGAAAACAAGTGAAATCGATTTGCCTGTAGCCACTCTCACTTCTAATTCTACAGTCTGGGAGTGATCAGACTGTCAACTTACATATTTGGAGGTAACTGTTAGTTCTTTCTCCTTTTAAAAAATCTAGTCTCAACAGCCCAAGTCCTTTTCATTTTCTGTATATAATGTGCTCGCAAACCCGTTTTCTGCATCGCATTAACATTTATTAATTTTCCTCCTGAAGTGTAATTCTAAGAACTTACTGTAGTGCTTGCTACAGCTATTATCTGGCAGAAGCACAGTAAAATTTTGTACATTGTGATTTTATTAATAAAACCTAAGAGAGGTAAATAACAAAACCTTTAAAGACTATTTCTACTTTTACTCTCTTCATAGTTTAAAAATCTATTATTAAAGCCTACCGAGCTAAATAAAAATTTTACTTATTTTGTTTTTTTGTCATTTGAATGATAAATATTAAAATTTTATCCAATGATCAAACTTGAATGTATTTTATAATTATAAAGTTTACATTTTATTTTTCTTTAGTCATCTCCCCCTGCCCCCAATCCCTTCCTGGGCAACCATCAGTTTGTTCTCTGTGTCTATCAGTCTGTTTCTGTTTTGTTTTGTTCATTTGCTTTATTTTTTAGATTCCACATGTAAGTGAAGCCATATGGTATTTATCTTTCTCTGCCTGATTTAAGTTAGCATGATACCTTTTAGGTCTATCTATGTCGACCCTAATGGTAAGATTTTATTAATTTTAACGGCCGACTAATATTCCACTATGTGTATATGCATATACAAGGTCAGACAACTAATTTTGTGAACTCATCCTCATTGTGCTACACACCTCATTGCTGAATATCACTACGGTCACTTTAGAAGTACTCCCCTTGGGAAGCTGTGCATTGACAGCAGTGCCTAGTCCACCCTTCAAAGCAATTTTAGAACTCTTTTTCTGGAATGACCATCAGAGCTCTCATCATCCCCCAAATGTGACAGTTAAGTTCACAAACTTGCCACCATGTACTTACGTTGGCAGCATTTACAAACAACTTTGTCATAATCTTGGGTTAATTGTTGGATTTTGGGTATGACAACAGCTCTGATGGTCATTCCAGAAAAAGGGTTCCAAAATATCTTCGAAGCATGGACTAGGTGCTGGCATCAGTGTGTATCTTCCCAAGGGGAGTACTACTTGACCCTAGTGATATTCAGCTGTGAGGTGTGTAGTACTTTTTCTAGGATGAGTTTGCAAAATTAATTGTCTGACCTTGTGTGTATATGTATGTATATCTTTCTCACATACTTTTTATTTAACTGTTGATGGACACATAGGTCATATTCATATCTTGGTTATCATAAATAATGCTGCATTGAACATAGAGTGCATATATTTTTTTGAGTTAGTGTTTTTAATTTCTTTGTATAAATACTCAGAAGTGAAATTGGTGGATCAGATGGTAATTCTATTTTTAACTTTCTGAGGAACCACCATAATGTTTTTCGTAGTGGCTGTACATGCCTACCAATACTGCATGAGGGTTCCATTTTCTCCACATTTTCTCTGAACACTTGGTACTTCTTGTCTTCTTGGTAAAAGTCATTCTGACAGGTAAGAGGTGACATCTCATTGTGATTTTAATTTACATTTCTCTGATTGTTAGTGATACTGAGCATCTTTTCATGTGTCTGTTGGCCATCTGTATGTCTTTGGAAGAATGTCTGTTCAGGTCCTCTGTCTTTTTATTTATTTATTTATTTATTTTTACCAAATTGTTTATTTTCTTATATTGAGTTATAGAATACTTAATTTTGGATACTTTATATCTAATTTAATATGTTGAGAACTTATCAAAGAATGACTCTTTAGGTTATACCATATCTAATTTTCTAAAACCTTTAATGTGAAATTTCAAGATTCTATTTTTTTATCCTTGGGGTTTATATATATAATAAAATACAAATAGAATTTTATTCACTGGATTATAAAACTCACTCTTCATTGCAGGAATATTCATATTTTTATAAGTAGTTGACAACATATTATGCTTTACTGTTTATGAAGTATACTTCATTCCCATCACCTCATTTAACTGCCAATATTTTCATTAGAGTTGAGCAAACAGTGGCTAGCAAATGTCTTCGTTTGGAAGACTTTGACCCCAGTCCAGATTCTGGGCTTTTCCTTCTGCCACTTGGATCTCTTTGGACCATGGATTTGATTTCATTAATCCGTTAGAAATGTCTTCAGTGGGACATCCATGTTGTTAGCAGCTGGTCCTGAGGTCCTTCTGGGCTACAGTGGGTTCTGATGACCTTGAATCTCACCGAGATTGCGGACAAGGCTCTTCTTTGATGAGCTAGTGTGCTTTGGCTGGGTGTTCCCTGCAACAGCATTTTCTTAACTGGCTACATTTTGAAGATCACTTTTTAGTTAATTAGCTGTATGCACAGTTCTTAAGAATCCAGCTTGTCTTTATCCGGAAATTATCTCCCTTGCTATTGAGTAACCAAGGGCAAGTTATTCTACATCTTTGGCTATGCCTGTTTCTCTGTTTTCTCTGTTCGCTCTATTTAAAGAAGGTAAAGATTTTCTGTTTTTGTTTTCTAATAAGTAGTCACAGCTGGTAAATCAACTGTGGTGTTCACATCTTTTCACTTAAATGATTTCAAGTGGTATACCTTGAGCCAGCTCAAGGAATCATTTTCATATTGATTTTCTTCAAAGTAGTTACTCTTCCATGACAATAATGAGCAGTATGTTGAAAGTATATACTTTATGCAAATGACCAAGACCACTGAAATATGGTACATATTACTTCTCAACTCCATTTGGTGAGATCTTGGATTTATTTTCTCATACTAGGTTTCAGTCTTAAGATTTTTAATCTTCAAAGTGTGGAAGCAAGTATGCTATTTTAAATGTCAGCATCTTCATTAACCAAGCTTTTGACCAGGCTATTTCTGTTTCTGCTGTAAGTGGAGCTTGGGAAAGAAATGTGGGGTTTGCATTTCAAGTCCCTTGAAATGAAATTTCCACCCAGGCAAAATTTCCCCTTCTTTTGTGACTGAAATTGCACCAATTAAAGATTGATGGTCACGTAATTTAATTGATGTACTTAGGTTTTCCCACCAATTTCCTCAAACCTCATATCATACGCAACTGGTATTGTTTGGCCATAAGAGAATGGAAATTTTGTGAAAAGAGAGAGAGGCCATTTTAGAGCATAGTGTTAAGTATTTAAAAAGATTGGCTTGACATATTCTTGGCAGATAAAATATAAATTTATTAATATAGTAATGAGAGAAACTCACTAACTTAAACTTTGGTTAATCTCAGTTCTGATTCTGACTAGATACAGAGAGATTTATTTTATTCATTTTTAAAAAATTTGTCAATGAGTCAGAAAGTAATGCCCTTTGTTAGGGTAAAGTGTAAACCACCCAATTAGAACTAGACCTGGCCAGGCCCAGTTCTGCAAAGGGATTCTGCTTCTCAGAATTCTGAATATTAGATGGAATGTTAGCTGCAAACGTTAGTTTCTGCTGTTATGGTACTGTCTGTGCCTTTTTCTTTAATAATACCTGATGAGTTTCATTTTATACAGGAATCTTATAAAGGTAATGAAATTAATAGTAGAGGCTGAGTGGATCAAGATTTCATCTAATGTTTGCTGAAATCTAACTTTAGCAGAGTCTGTGTGTGTACCCAAACTAGCAGATAACACACAAATCTAGATACAGTGTGATTCTGGGATTAGCTGTAATGCAGTGTAACTGGACTCCTTTGCAGCAGCTCTGTCTTTGCCCAAGGTTGACCAAATGTCTAAAAAACACAAATTTCAATGTTAGGGCATTTGAGGGATGTGGAAGGGGAGAGGATTATATTGCATATAATTCTTGAAATTCTTTGTTTTATTGCTCTCTCTCCTTCTCCAAAATTTCTTCCATCTTCTTTGCACTTCTTACTCTGTCTCCTTCTCCAAGCACGACAGCCCTGACCTTCTTCCTATCCTCCTGGGCCCTTTCCCCCATGAAACATCTTGCTATCACTGTGGTTAGGTAAGTTAATTTACAATTCTTTCAGTTCCCCAAAGTTTCATACAAATATTTCACTCAGCTCAGCAAAGCAACAATCATTTAGAGGCATCCACTTTTAGTGTTCCGCTAGAGGGGTTTTTTTCTGTTGCAGAACCCCACTTCATTGGATCTTCGGCAAACCTTCTGCTGGGGGCGTCCAAGCCTACTGTCTGCAATCCTTCCTTTAAGGAGCCTGCTGTCTAATTTGGGTAAACAGACAACATAATGGGTTCAAACAGTAGTTCAAAGAGCTGGACATTTAACTGAATCATGGTTTAAATGAAGGTATCTCAAAGACAGATGAGATTAGAGAAGGGGCCACTTGATAAGTGGAGTCAATAGGAACTAAACTTTTAGAGTAGGAATCCGCAATACAGACATGGGAAATGGTGGTAGTTCTAGTTGCCAGATATACCTGAGGAAAAGGGATAGCGGATGGTATGCCTGGGAAGTTTGACAAATCGTAGGGGAGGGGGGTGCTTAGCAGCTAATAAGAAGTTTGGACTTTGATAATAACGGGGAAACAATGATAGCTGCTAAATAGGCAAACCACGCAATAATGCCTGACATTACAAAGACACGTGTAAAGAATTGCAATATGGGTAGGAAGAGGGAAGAGTCTGGAAGCAGAGAGATAGTAGGAGCCATTGTGCTATTGCAGGAAAGACACAAGATGTTTAAATCATTTCTGACCTTGGTATTTGATGTATCTTCCCCAGAAGTGAAGAAGATCAATTTTCTGTTTTCTTACAAACTGATTTACAGCCCCCATGTTGGCTTCCTGTTTGGACAGATGTGGTGGTTGATTTGTTAATATCTCCTTGAAGTTCAATTTATTTGGAAAGAGGTTTTAGAAGGTTCACATTCCCTTGAAAGAAAATAAAAGGATAACATTGCTGTATTCCTTAGACTAGAATTTTGGAAGTGAATGAATGACTTGAATGGTACGTGCCAAATACGGAAAATGTATAATCTATTATCTTGTTGTCAACAGCTTAATTAGGTTTTCTATTCAGAGACAACATCCAGGAGAGTGTTTCTGGGAATATCAGAAAATGAAATGAGAAATCTTTCCTCTTTATGAAAATGTCACAACTACCATGTCACACTATTAGCTCCTGTTGAATGTTTCACTAAGAGTAGTAAAAATTTTAATACACAAGGCATGTTTTTACAATTCAGGGGCTGCGACAACTCCGGGGGATTGTTCATTAGATGAACTTTTCTTCATATCTTTGTGAAATAAAGCCATTGTTAAATGAACTGTTAAACTTTCAAAAATTTCTCATAGGGTTCATTATGCATTGTTAGAAGTGAGTATATTTTAAGAAAATGGAATATCTCATTTAATAGTGAACTACTGATTTGAATTTCTCAAACTCTATACAAGATAGCCTACAAAACAAATCCCATTCTTTAACTGCTCTCTCTTGTAGCTACAGGCTTGACATTTTACTTCAATCTTTCAAAGAGAAGCTATCGATAGTAAAAATTATTAACATGTGATAGAGTTCTCCTTTTGGTGCCTAATTTTCTAAGTTTCCTTCTGAACTGTTTTATTTTTCTTTCCTAAGTTATAAACATAAATGCACTTCTCTCTATGTAGTTTTTCTTTTTCTGAGTACACTCTCTTTCTATTTGTGTTGGCCTAAATATTTTCATAAGGGTTATATATGTAGGTTGAATCAGAATCGAAGTACTCAATTCAAATCCTGTGTATCGCATAAAAATGTAGAATTGGGCAATTTTCATCTGTTATTTTGTTGATAATGAGAATAACTTAATGTATATTTGTAAAGTCTCCATACTTAGGGCCCTTGAAAGAGAAGAGATGCAACTCTCAGACGTCAAGGGGTTCTTGTAATAATATACAATATAATGATAACACTATTATTTTTACTAAGTTTTATTATGAAAATTTTCAAACTTGCACAAAACTAGAGAGGCTAATAATGTAAACTCTCGCGTGCCCATCCTAATTTCAATAATGATCAACATTGCGTATATTATTGTGCTTAGCTTCCCTCACTTGTTTCTCTGTTTGAGTATTTTAAGACAAATCTCAAGTAGCATTTCACATTCCATAGCAGATGTCATCATATGTCTCTCCAGCATGTGGCCATCCACCAGTGTGTAATCTCGGAGTCTGAGTGCTTCCTTGGGACAGTGAGGACCAATAGGGGGGGCACAGGTCCCAATCAATGATATCTGGAAGTTGGTTTGAAAACTCCGAGCTTCCTCAACTCTCTGAGTTCATTCTTAGGTTTGTATTTGGGGCCATTTCCCAGGTGGCTTAATAGTGTTCCACTCATGAGCTTCCTTCCCTTCTCTGGCTCCTTCCCCTGCTTTGTGTCAATATTACCGACACTTCCTAAATAAGCTACAGGCAATCCCGGTGTAACGTGGCTATTAGGTTTCTAAAATGCCGTGTTATGTGAATCTGTGTTATATGGAACAAAGAACTAGTACAAAAAAGGGGGTTAGGTTCCAAAAATTAAAAAAAAAATACTATACTAATTTTTATAATTAAGAGAAATATCTTTATTAAAGCAATTCCACCCAAAGTATAACGTATTAAATATCTTTTGTATTAAATATCTTTTGCTGTTGAAAGCTTTTATTATGTTCTATGTTATTTGGGGATTTCCCTAATTTCGAATGAGATATTTTTTGCTCTTAAAAGCTCTTACTACATTCCACGTTATTTGGGGATTTCTCTAATTCTTGAACCGTGTTAGAGTGAAAATGTGTTATGCAAGTGCTATGTTATACGGGGTCACCGTATTTGCACTCCAACTTTAATCTCATTTACTGCTTCTGGAGTAACACTAACTGAGACAGCTGGGACAGGAAATAGTCCCAGGAAGCAGATTCTCATCAGGATTCTGGATTACTAACCAGCAAAATAACTCCACTTTTGTGGTAGTGGTGTGGTCATAACCCATTCTGGATTTGGCTGATTGCTGCCTGGTGTTCCATTCACCTTGTTGCCATACATTCTGCACTTATAGTGATACTTAGATCTGAAGTCGTGGTTCTAAACTGGGGTTATTGTGACCCCTATGGGACATTAGGTCATACCTGGAGATAGTTTTGATTGTTACCACTTGGAGAGGGGTGTGATACTGGCATCTAGGAGGTAGGCGGTGGGAATGCCACTAAATAAATACCCCACAATGCAGAGAACAGCTCCGCCACACAGAACAGTTTGACCCAAAGAGTCAGTAGTGCCAAGGTTGGGCAACTCTGATCTAGAGTCCTGGTTAGATTCAGGCTGTTCCTTTCTTCTCCCTTCCTTTTCTTTCTCTTCCCCGTGTTCCTTCCCCTTCCCTGTGGCACAGGTGTCTCAGGTTTACTTGGTGCATTTCTTGCTTCAGACCTAGAGTCAGTCATTTCCCTAATTGCAGACATGTATTGTTTACAGAACTAGTACATCTATAATTTTTTAAAAACTAAAAAAATAATAAGAATTTTCCTGATATTTGTAATTCAAGTTTAAGGAGTTTGACTTAACTTCCTTAATTTTTAAACATTTTCCCCGCTTAAGCTGAAAATTTTTGGTTTTTATTTATATGCTTATCTTAAACCTATAATAGCTTCAAAATAATACCAACAAGTATTACTACTAACAATAAATTTACTGAATGCAATTTGTGGTTTCTTTAGATATATTTTTCATTTTAGGATATTATACCTCTGGGGGTGCACACCCCAAATTTTGTGTGTTAGAGTCACTAAAACAATTCTTCTCTGACTTGTTGTGCCACTAACCCAACATTTAGATTCATTTGTTTCATATTGATTTTAATTTTCAGATTGCTTTTTTGTTTTAATTTTTTAAATTTATTAAAATAGTTACATATTTCCAAAGTCAAAAATCGTAAATTGAGGTACACCCTGTTCCTTTCATCCTGTTCTCCTTGCCCCTATTGGTAACTAATTTTTTTTTAAAATTTATGTTTCCAGTTTCTTTTAAAAACTATAAACAAATATGGAGAAATACTTGTATATCCTCCCCCTTTTTAACCAAAATACAGCACGATGTAAACACTCTGCACTACATCTTTTTGGTTTAGTGAATTCTGGGTGTACCTCCCTAGGAGTGCATAAAGATCTCCCCCCAGTCACCGGAGAGTTGCCTACTACCAAACGCATGGATGTACCATAGTTTATTCAACCTGGCTACTATTGGTAGGTCTGTGGGCTGTTTCCAAATTTTTACCTTTACAAATATAATGATGCAATGTGCTTTGTGCATATGTCATTTCTAGTTTTTATCACTGCATCACTGAGATGCTTAGAAGGAAATCTCTGAGTCAAAGAGTAAATGTGTATGTAATTTTGCTAGGTAGCGCCCAATTGCCCTCCATGGGAGTTGTGCCATTTTGTTTTCCTAATGAGACACTACTCATAATTTACAATATGGACCAAGGACTTCTACTCTGAAAGTGGCGCAATGAAAGAAGGCCGTATTTCCCTTCCTGACGTGCTTACTTGCCGATCGAGTCATCTCTAGATAACATTGTTAGTCAGTTTAATTTGGCTTTTTGAGGTAGCCCAGCACCCCTTGCAATCATTAACTCCTTTCTTTGTTATTAGAGCCCAGACTTGGGGCACCCACGCATCCCTACCTTCTGTTTCTTTATTCTGAATCAGTGTTTACTGCTACAAAGTACAATAAAATCATAAAAGCAAACCACAGATTTATGTATTCTGATGCAAGCTTTAACACTGTTTGTTTTAAAATACCATTTGATTAGACTTTTTGCTTATTCCATCCCCCATTCTTGTCATTTACCCTGACCACTTAGGTTTAACTTCTGGCCCTGACACTTACGAGCCATGTGATCCTGGGCAAATCACTTACCTCTCTGTTCCTCAGTAACCTCATCATCATCCTAATCCTCATCCTCATCCTCATCATCTCATATTTGGTGAAGATGAGAAGAAATAACATATGTAAAGCACTTAAAGAAGTACCAGGCATATTAAAGACTCAATAAATACTAATTTTTATTATTTTGGGGGTGCTAATTATAATATTAGTAGATCCAGTCTGTCAGCAAAGTCCTTCTTATGTCTCTACTAATGTTGCAAATGCAGTGGAAGGGAATTGAGTCCAGAAGGAGAAGTACAATTTTTAAAAGTTATAATCATGCTAAGTGAAATAAGTCAGACAGAAGAAAACAAGAACCACATGATTCCCCTCATATGTGGAACACAAAATTGAAAACAACAAAGAAACAAAACTCACGGACACAGTCAATAATTTAGCAGTTACCTGAGGGTAAGGGGGTAAGGCGGAGGGGGGTGGGGGAGAAGGGACAGGGACTCAAATACATGGTGATGAAGAACTGACTCTGGGTGATGACACATGACACAGCACATAAACGATGTAGAACTGTACACCTGGAACCTATGTAATTTTTACTAACCAATGTCACCCCAATAAATTTTTTAAATTCATTTTTATTGTTAGACTTATTGGGGTGACATCTGTTAGCAAGGATTACATAGGTTTCAGGCACACAATTCTACAGTGCATTGTCACCTTGTTGTATAATAAGTTCACCACCTAATGTGACTTCTCTTTCCATCACCTTATATTTAGCTTCCCCCCCTCCTCTCCTACCCCCTCCCCTTTCTCCCCTCCCTAACCCACTTGTCCCCAAATAAACATTAAACTATTGATTGTGTCCATGGGTTGTTTGTTCATTTTGTTTTTTTTTTTAACAAAAAAAAATTATAAAATCCAGGTCTTAATCTTGGTAATGGTCACAATTTTAGCTTTATTTATTTTTTTTACTTCTATTTCTTTTCTTCCTACCCAATGAAATACTCATATTGAATTTTCATTTTCTTGCTTAAGAAAGTTATCTGAATTTTATAGGGTTTTAGAAGATGCCTCAAAGGGTTTTAAAATATTAATCCAATGCTCATAATCTTTGTATAGGAATAGTTCTATTTTCTATGTACGCCTTAAGAGAGTGCTCAGGAAAGAAAAGATGAAAATAGACTATATCTGAAAAAACATTTGGGCAACTTGCCTGGGACTAGTTAAAAGCAAGTATGGTTTTATGGTGAGGAGGTGTCTCAGTTCTCTGCTAGACCTGAGAAGGCAGATTGGTTCTCTAGGCTTAATATTAATACTTGGTTCCTCCATGAATGCATTCATCCACTATTAGTGTGATTTCAGAAATGAAGCTTTTCAATGATCCTAACTGGATTCTATTTGTGTTATATTTTCATGAATCTCACGTCTTCAATCTAACTCCCATCCATCCCCCTCTCTGAACCAGATCAGTAAGTTTACTTTGTAATGGTCCTCAGTGTTCTTAGGTGTTAAAGTAATTCATATAATCTCTCTCGTTTCCCCCCCGCCCCACACATTTCTGAGACGGTGGCTGTACTTTTTAATATTCTCAACACTTACTAGGAAAGTACTTTTTACATGAAGGATGCTGAATAAATATTTGCTGACCGCATGAATAAATGCACTTAATGATTAATTTTCTATTGAATCATAAGACCAAAAGTTTTTATCTTTTAATTATTCTTTAGATAAGGTTTTTACTGGCTTTGAAGTCATTGCTACCTTTTTTGACTCTCCCACTTCTCTCTGATAGAAGACGTCAAGCCCTGCGCAGTAGAAGTTTTGTGGTGTTTTGTTAGCACTGTTGCACTCTTAGCAAAAGAGTGTTCTGTTGTTCTGTATATTTTTAAAAAAATTGCATAGAGCACTGTAGAATTGTATGCCTGAAACCTGTGTAATCCTTGCTAACAGATGTCACCCCAATAAGTCTAACAATAAAAATGAATTAAAAAAAATTGCATAGAATTGCAAGACCAGTCACTGCAAAGTGATCTGGTGTCCACTGTTTATGACATTTAGGAGTTCTGATATCTGTTTTCTTTGTTTGTTTTTTTGTTTCATTTAAATCCATTTGTTTCTTTACTGGAGAAACTGAGGAAACATACTCTTGGACTAACTGAGACAGCAGGCATCTCCCATTTCTTGCCTTAAGCCCAAACCACGCCTCTCACTGATAAAAATGAGGAATGGAGAAATACAGGAAGACTGGCTGGCGAAGCTCGCGACGTCGGGAACATTTTTCTAGGAATCTCTGCTCTGACAGGTGGCACAGGGGCTGGGAAACAGAGCTGAGTTAAAGGTACTTCATAAGGATTTATTATAGGTTGCAGTTTGGGAGGTGACATTTCCTGGCACAACTCTGTTGACCCCAATCCATATTACCCCTGAAGATACTGGGACAAAGAGAGCGAGGTGACTCAAAAGTTCGGGGCCTCGGGGGTGGACACGTTAACCCGAGGCTGTCCCGGGGCCCTGGTTTCCCTGAGCGGCGCCTGCGATGACCGTGGCCGCCTGCAGAGGGCAGCAGGCCTTAGGACAAGGCTCCGAGACGGTTCAGGGTTGTCGTCGCCCGTCCGGCTGTTACAGAAATGCTGCAAAACGGATTTTATTTGGAAGCGTTTCTTTCGGCTTTATTAATTCGTCAGTTAGCACCAGTTTGTCAATGTATTTAAACAAATACTCACTGAGCCCTTCTGTGGGCTAAGAATCAGCTCACTGCCGTCCTACTCCAGGAAGCCTCCCGGGACTAGCTTTCCCCCTCTGCTCCTCCGAGTCTCTCAGTGGCTTTGGGCTTTTCCCAGGTCTGTTCTCAGCCCCCGTTTCCATTTTCTTGTGGGTATCACTCGTTCCCATGGCTTGCAATTTTGCCTCAAGGAGGACAAAGAACTCAATATACAGGTTTTATACTACCTTATTACTTATTATAGTGTATTTGGCAGTGCCATGAAATTTTCTTCCTAAATATAATTTGTAGTGCTGCATGGGACCATTATAAGAAGGCCCTGCCAGAATTCAGTTCCAGGAAAACAATCTGTAAGTGCATTTTTTGGGGAGGGAGCATAACATAGTGCAAATTATTCTGGAAATGGTATCTTGTATCAAAATGACAGATTAAACCAGGCCCCCTACTTCCCCCTCCTACATGTCCCTAGAAATGATAGAAAACAATAAAAAACCAAATCAGAACAATAAAAAGCCAAATCATAACAATCCCCGAAAAGAGAGAGACTGACGGCAGAGGAGCGCTGAGTAAGGAATCTCTCAGACACAAAGTGGAGTGTGGCCATGCGAAGGCTGGAGAAACAGCCCGATGCAGCGGTGACAGCAGTCACTTAGGAGAAAGTGGGGGAGCTCTGCTGCACCCCCTCCCCTTGTAGCAGGCAGTGTGCAGAGGCCTAGCTCGCATCCAGCGTGAAACAGCAAGTGGAGAGCGAAGAGGTAATGTCTATTGGTGGCTGGTGACAGGAGATGGAGAAATGTGAACAGATTTGCGACACGTTCTGGAGCGTATTGAACCAGTAACAGATTGGATCTGTGTGCGTGTGTGCGTGCGTGCGTGCGCATGTGAGCTGCATTACTTTGCTCTTGCTATGTAACATTGTTACCATAAGCTTAGTGATTTCAACAACAAGTTTATTTTCAGTGTCTGGTCAGGCTTCTGAGCACAGCATTGGTGGGTTCTGTGTTTCAGGGTCTCATTAGAAAACCTCAAGCAGGGTGTCTGCTGGGGTTGCAGTCTCATCTCAAGGCTCTAGTGGGGAAGGATCCACTTCCAAATTCACATGGTTGTTGGCGATGACAGTTTTTTGCAGCCGATTGGACTGAGGGCTTCCTCTCTATTTTTGGTTGCTGGCCAGATGCCACCATGTGGGTCTCACAACATGGAACTGGCCTTGTCAAAACCAACATGGGAGAGAGTCTGTCAGCAAGATCAACACTATGTAATCACAGAAGTGACATCTGTCATTGTCATCATATTCTAGTCATTAGAATCAAGTCACAGGTTATATACACAGTCAGGAGAAGTATTTCTCAGAAGGTGAATATCAAGAAGGAGGGGTCATGGAAAATGCAAATCCAAACCACAATGAGATACCACCTCACACCTGTGAGAATGGCTATTATCAACAAGACAAGGAATAACAAGTGCTGGAGAGGATGTGGAGAAAAAGGAACTCTGGTACACTGCTGGTGGGAGTGCAAACTGGTACAACCACTGTGGAAGGCAGTGTGGGGGTTCCTCAGAAAATTAAAAATAGAGTTACCATATGACCCAGCAATCCCACTTCTGGGCATCTACCTCAAAAGTTTGGAAGGCAGCTATGCTCACCACTATACCACCAATGCACATACCTCAAAAGTTTGAAAACCTGAGTCTGCAAAGGTATATGCACGCCAATGTTCATCATAGCATTATTCATGGTGGCCAAATCGTGGAAACAGCCAGTGTCCTTTGATAGATGACTGGCTAAAGAAGCTGTAGTACACAGACACAATGGAATATTACTCAGCCATAAGAAAAGATGTAATAAGGCCATTTATGACAACATGGATGGACCTTGAGACCATCATGCAAAGTGAAATGAACCAGACAAACCCCCCCCCCCCAAGAACCTTATTATTTCACTCGTTAGTGGAACACAAAGCTTAACTAACAAAGAAACAAAAACTCATGGACACAATCAATAGTTTAGTGGTTAGTGGTGACCTGAGGATGTGGGGGAAGAGGGTGAGAGAGAAGGACAGGGTCTCAAATACATGGTGATGGAAAGGGAACTGACTCTGTATGATGAACACATAACACAACACATGGACGATGTATTGTAGAATTGTGCATTTGGAACCTATGTAATTTTTACTAATCAATGTCACCCCAATAAACCTAACAATAAAAAGAAAAAAAAGCAGGGATCTGTCCACCACAGAAGGTAATATGCAAATAAGAAAAATAAAATCCTTTTTGATCAACTGGTTGGATTCAAATGTGGGTAATGGGCAAGGACTCAAGGCTTCTTGATTTTTAGGTTCAATACTGCCAGTGCAATACTTTCTTCCTTGAATCTAATTTTCCTCATGTATAAAATAAGGAGGGAGCTGAATTAATGTTTCTTCTACCTCTAACTATAATTTAGTTCATGAAACCTCTGTCAGCTTATGTCACTGGATGAGAATGATGTCCATTCAAGATACCACCAACCCAAGAGGGATTGTGTAATGTAGTGTGAACATGAAATACACCTCTGGTCTTTCCAGGCATTGAGATTTTGGGTTGTTATAGCAGCAGAAACTAGCTTTTCCTTACTGATATGTTCAAGGAAAAGCAAAGTGATCTGACACACTTTATGAACTGAAGCCCTTTAAACTATTAATAGCATCAAAGGTAGTTTAATGTAGGTTAAGAGCATGGCTCTGGTGTGGAATGGGATGGACTTGGAGCTGGATTCTGCTGATTATTAACTATGTGACATTGGGCAATTGACTTAAACTCTCTAGCCTCAATTGTCTTATGAAAAAATCATAATATCCACATCCTAAGATCATTACAAAAAGTAAATTAACATTTGTTAATAGCTTAGAAAAGTGCTGTTCCTTCCCTTTCTATTCATTTGTCTCTTGGGAAAAGAAACAGCACAGGGAAATGGAAAAGACAAACAAAGGGTTTTTCTTTAATTATCTCTGTCACCCAGAGTGAGAGGAGCTAGGCCATCTGTGACTGACTGGAACATGCCTGTCAACGAGAGATGAGCAGCTCAGGGCCATTTTTTTCACAGCTAAGCAGAGACAAATTCCTTGACATCTCATGAAAGACTGGCCTGAAATTCATCAGGATGATTTATGTATGAGAATCTCTGAGATACTCATTAGAAATATAAATTTCCAGGATTTCATGATGTTAGTCAGAGAAGAAGGCATTGGAAATCTGAATTTCCAACAAGTTCTTTAGGGTGTTCTGCCTGCCTGCAGTTGAGAACCAGTCCTGTAGTTCAGACTGAGTAACCGGGTAACACTGCCACCTGAGGGCAACAGGTCCAAATTACAGGTTCTAATATCGTTGCATGGTACCATCAGCAGTTAAAATTTTCAAGTAAGGATCTAGCCATCACAATTAAATGAGGGCAGTCACCTTTGCCCTCTCCTACTCACAGACATTTTTTTCTTTTTTTTATTGTAAATTTTTTGGGTGACGTCGGTTAGCAAAAATTATATAGGTTCCAGGTGTGCAATTCTACAATGCATTGTCTGTGTGTTGCATTATGTTTTCACCACCCAGAGTCAGTTCTCTTTCCATCACTATATATTTGACTCCCCCTACCTCCTCTCCCACCCACTCTCCCCTTACCCTCAGGTAACCACCAAACTATTTGACTGTGTTCATGAGTTTTTGTTTCTTTGTTCCTTTCAGTTTTATATTCCACATATGAGTGAGGTCATGTGGTTCTTGGTTTTTTCTGTCTGGCTTATTTCACTAACCATGATGATCTCAAGCTCCATCAATTTTGTCACAAATGGCATTATTTCATCTTATCTTATAGCTGAGTAATATTCCATTGTGTGTATGTACCACAGCTTCTTTATCCAGTCATCTGTCACAGGGCACTTTGCTTGTTTCCATGTCTTGGCTATCATGAACAGTGCTGTGGTAAACATTGAAGTACATAAGTCTTTGTGAACTGAGGTTTTTAATTTTTTTGGGTAGATCCCCAGAAGGGGAATTGCTGGGTCAAATGGTAGCTCCATTCCCAATTTTCTGAGGAAACTCTAAAGCGGTTGTACCAATTTGCATTCCCCTAGCAGTGTGCGAGGGTTCCTTTTCCTCCCCAGCCTCTCCAGCACGTGTTATTCCTTGTCTTGTTGATAACAGCCATTCTCACAGGTGTGAGGTGGGATCTCATTGTGGTTTTGATTTGCATTTCCCTGATAGCTAATGAGGTTGAGCATTTTTTCATGTCTGTTGGCCATTTGTATGTCTTCATGGGTGAGGTGTCTCACAGACATATTTTTAAGTTTCCTTGATTAGCTGATGTAGAATTTTTTAATTTGGATCCTTGAGGACAAAGCCTCTTATCATTTTAATTCATTGCTTTTGTTAAAAACTGAATTTGCAAATAGACCTTATCTTTTGATTCTCTCCAGCTAAAAACTTACATAACATGAATTCAGTTTGTAGAATAAAAGAAACCATAACCACTTATGCAAAATGATCGATATAAGAAACTCTTCTGTCAGAGAACCTGAGAGAGGTGGAATTTTAACAAAGAGAAAGACGTCTGAATAATTAATTTTTCCTGTTGGGCTCTATGATTGTCCATTAAGGGGGACATAAGTGAAAGAAGTTGGTATCCAGGAAGTTTTCTTTTTCTCCTTTCAGAGAATTCAGATGCTCATTCACCTATAAAAAAGGATTCTTTTCTAACCATTTGAATTGGATGAAATTTAGTTTGCTGAGCTCAAATTCTTTCTGGTTTTCCTTTGTCATGAGAAATGGCCATACAGAGCAAAATGGGAACATAAGTAAGTGCTGCATTTTTAAATACAACTGGTATTTCACAATTCATCATGGCATCCAGGCTTGTTTTATAGGAGTTAATAAGAAGCAAGCATGACATAATATGACTTAGAAATAGGACATTATTCCATTCAGCTCAAGTGTGGCAGCTCTACAACAAGACAGCTTGGCAATGTTAAAGAAAATTTACAACCAAAGATTGTACGTTCTCCATAAAAAAAATGTTAAAAGAGAGGATGCTCATAAATGAAGTACATGAAAATTATTAGTTAGATATTCACAGCTGTCTTATTATTTAGTGTTCTTGCAGCCTCTGCAAAAAAATTTCGGATGGACTTGTGTTGTTATGCTTTAAAAATTAAAAAAAAGAATTATTATTAAGGTGAAATTTACATAACATAAAATGAACATTTTAAAGTGAACAATTCAGTAGTATTTAGTACATTGACAATATTTTGCAACCACTACTTGTAGTTCCAAATGATTGGAGGGGAGGTTCTTTACTTCAAAATTCTATATCCATTAAGCAGTTGGTATACCAATGTTTTTGAATGACATATGAAAATTTCAAGGAGCTGTAGAAGTATTTACGTTGTTGCCAAAGCTTTCTTAGTCTACTTATGTCAATTGGGAGGTGTCTGTGATCAGAGCATTTAGCATCTCATATGATGCTTTCAGAATCATAGTTAAACTATAGGACACTGATGAAAAGAATTCAATTATGTGTGAAGGGTGGCCACTGGCTTTGATGACACGACACATTCCTTTGCAAACAGAAAAGCTAACAAAATGTGGGCAATGAGTCTATGGGTTCCTTTAAATGCATTTTATTAGCAAATACTGTAGTTATTTATGCAAATTAATAGGAAGCTGTCTAAGTAAGGGTGTCATGCCCACTAGCTTGAGGTATAAAAAGCCCTGGGCTGGAGGAGACTGTCACTGCAACTTGGGTAACTTGCTCTTTGCACTGTACCCAGATCCTTCTCAACTCCTGCCACCATGACTCGCTTCTTTTGCTGTGGAAGCTACTTCCCAGGCTATCCTTGCTATGGAACCAACTTCCACAGGACCTACAGAGCCACCCCCCTGAACTGTGTTGTGCCCCTGGGCTCTCCCCTCAACTATGGTTACGGATGCAATGGCTATGGCTCCCTGGGCTACAGCTTCGGAGGTAGCAACTTTAGCAACCTGTCCTGTGGCTATGGTGGCAGCTGTTGCAGGCCATGGGGCTCAGGCTCTGGCTTTGGCTACAGCACCTACTGAAGAAACAATGGCTCCAGGAGACTACAGGATTCTCAATCAAATCTGTTCACAGAACGACCTGAAGAATGACTGTCTTCCTGTCCACAGATGTGCTGGAGAGATACATCTTCCATCTTCTTACTGAGTTCTTACTGAGATCCTGGTCTTTGATGATGCTGATCAAGTCCCCCAGGCATCAAACGCTGAACTGATACTTCTCTACAGCCAAAGAAAGCAAGATGTATTGATAGTACTCTGACATACCTGAATTTTAGCAGTGAAGCAAGTAGTTTGCCTTTCATGGTTGTTCTGCTCATGTATTAATAAATTCTACATGAACATCAATGTTCTACAAATTGGGTGTGGGTAGGAAGGGGTTCTGCTGTCAGTCTCTAAATAAATTAATTTACTCAGTAGAAATATTTTTTTCTGGGTTGTTTCTTTTACTGTGCTTTTATTCTTTTGAACTCATCAACCAGTTTCAACATTTAATGATTGACTTAACCAACTCTTATTCTGATTTCAGACTGTGCAAGAGGACAAGGTGATGCCTAACATTTTGTCTCTTTATGCTGACATTTCAATTAAAAAATTCTTTTAAACCTCCTAAATTTAATTCAAATAAACTGCAATTATTGGTGTTTCTTAGCTGTTGCATGCTAAAAAATTTCTTTCCTCCTTTCATTAGTGACACAATTCCATTTTGGTTCTTTTTCCTTTTCCTACTATTTGTAAAACACGGATCTGGAGAGATTTGAACCCTACTGAATGTTGGAAGAATTTCAGCAACATGAATTTATTTATAAATACTGTAGGCGTTTCTAAGATTTGGTCAATAAAGGGAAGCCATCAGCTAAAAATCACATAGTATTTCTTTTCCTTTTTGATAGATAAGTTTTATTTTTCTTACCTTCTTCACCTCTGCTTATACATACAGCTATATTGAGAAATGAATCTTTTATTCTTTGGAATGGTAGGTGTCATCAAAAGCACTTGAAATGATATGTAGCTTGCACTTAGAAAATACTTCTTTTCTGGCTTACTAAGGAATCTCAGCTTTATCAAAGCAAATACTTTATGTTAGAATTGAAGCTTGTTCATACATGTTTTAAGTATTTATTGCACCCCTGCCTATCTCAGAGAAGATCCTCAATAATTGTTCATTGACTTGACTTGTTAACTCTCTGTTTTATGGGTGTAAAATATTGAAGTGTGAAGTTCATTCATGTGGGCTCTGGCCACTATGTTAAGAATTTTGGACCTATAAAAACTTATGATAGTGACTCTGGCCTGAGAAACTACCTTCATGAGATACTTATTCAACAGTCACTCACCAAGGAGCCAGAACACGTAGCATTGTCCTAAGATTGGGGACAGAGCGATAAATAAAACAATTCTTTTCCTCAAAAGCTAAGTATACTTTATTCAATATTTAAAGGGCATTTAATTGTCTACTATTTTATGCCAATGAATGTGCATAAATGATTATACAAAGATATATATTCTTTACTCATTTTCTTCCAAAAACTCAAAACAGGAGATAGCCTATAATAAGACATATATGTGTATGTGTACACACACACACACACACACACACACACACACACACAATCTCTCTCTCTCCATACACACATACATATGATCCCATTTACCCTAACAATGAGGGAAGTGTAGTGATTAAAATGAGGAAACTTAACATTGGTGTAACATTATTATCTAATCTACAGTGCATACTTCATTTTTGTCAATTATCCCAATAATATCCCTTGTAGTTGTTTTTCCCCCTGGTCCATATATTTGTAATAGTATAAAGAGTTGGGGACTTGCATGAAGGGAATTTTGGATATGTAAACATGACCATGAGAGGGGTAAGAGGTACATATCAAGACAACTGTATCTGTGCAAAAAGGAGAACAAATAGGGTGACCTGAAGATGAAGGCAGCTGTCGCTGACAAGTATCCAGCACAGGTAGAATGACCTGTTTGTGGGGACATCTGGGGGCATCAAGTTCCAAATGGGTGACTTGGGATCTCTACCAACCATAAGAGTCTAGATTCTGTTCTAAAGCCATAATTGTTTTGTTGTCAATTAAATACTCTTTTTATTCTATTTTGACATAATTTCAAATTTGCATAAAGTTTCTGTAATAGTGCAAAGAAGTCCTGCATGTCTGATTTATTAAATGTTTACATTTTGCCCCCCTTACTTTAGTTTTATATATTATGTATATAAATATTTATGTATATAATAATATTATGTATATAATATGTATATATATATGTATATAATAATATCATATATACAGTACAGTAGATTCTCAGTTACCTGGCACTCATGGGGGTTGGTAGAAGCTGGATAAATGTAAGTAGACTCTCCATTAAGTGGAACTCAAGCAACCAGCACTCTCAAGCAATGGGCAAAAGTGTTTTGCCCCTTGCCTGAAGTTTTGTCGGTTGATTGAGTTCTGGTTAACAAGGTGTCTACTGTATTTACATATTGTCAAATCCACTTAAGAATAAATTGAAGGTATCATGCCCATTTACCCTAAGAACAAGCACAGTATAATTATGAAAATTAGAAAATGTAATATTGATATAATATTATCTAATCGAGAGTGAATATTCAGATTTAGTCAGTTGTTCCAGTAATGTCCCTTTGTCATTATGTTTTTCCCCTGGTTCAAGATCTTATCTACTATCATGTATGGAAGTTCAGACAACTAATTTCCTGAACTCATCCTAGAAAATGTGCTGCATACGTCAGTGCTGATTATCACTACAGTCACCTTCTAAGTCCTCCCCTTAGGAAGCTGTGCATCAACACCAGCACCTAGTCCACCCTTCAAAGATATTTTGGAACTCTTTTTCTGGAATGGCCATCGGAGCTGTCGTTGTACCTTGACAAGGTTATGACACCTTACTGAGTTTGTACAGTGCTGCCAGCATAATTGCAAGGCGGAAAGTTCATGAACTTAATTGTCAGATTTTTGGGGTGACAATTAATTCCAGGAAATTAATTTTCCAACCATTGTATGTTTCTCTAGTCTCTTTTAATCTGGATGAATATCTCAGCCTTTCTCTTCCTTGAATCAATGCACTTAATGAATGTAGCCCATTATTTTATAGAACGTCTCCTGATTTGGGTCTAACTTTGCTTATGAGTAGATTCATATTAAGCAGTTTTGGGTAGAAATGCCACAGAAGGGATGCTTATTCTTCTCAGGGCATCATATTAAGAGGTACCTTATGTTGGTTTGTGCAAATTTGGTTGGAGGTAACTTTGATCATAAGATGAAAGTGGTGTTTTTCAAGTTTCTTCACTGTAAAGTTGCCATTTCTACCTTTGTAATTAGTAATTAATTTGTGTTTTGATACTTTGGCAGTATGTAGGTATCTTATTCCTCATCAAGCTTTTACTAATTAAATGACCCAGTCACAATTTGCTAGTTTTATAAATCCTTCTACATTTATTAGTTGGCATTCTACTGTATGAAAGAATTTTCTCTTCTCCCCATTTATTTTTTGGGTGCATATTTATGTGTATTAGTATTTTGTATCAATATGGGCTGGTAGTTTCTTATTTTCTCAATAGGTTAAATCCATTAGTATTATTAATTTTGATGTTCAAATTGTCACAGGTTTGGACAGTGAGAACATCTTCATACTGGCTCCTATGTCCTTTAGAAGTAGCCCCCATAGCTATTAATATTTGATCAATTTTTTACTTTCTGGCTCAACAAGATATTTCAGGCTCACTTTGAAATTCTCTAATCATGGAATCAATGATTTCTCTCAGGAGCTTTAAATTCCTTAAGACTTAGTGAAGACTGGCATTTAGATACTAAGGTATGGATGCTAGGTGTGCTCACTGCTATGGTAATCTTGCTATATGTGCTCATTTCTATATACTTGTGTGCTATAACAACCATTGTTATGATTGTCAATTGTCCTTTCAAATTGAATAATGACACACCAAGAAGATGCACAAGAGTTCTGTGTATGGAGGAAACGTTAACGGACAGGCAGAATTCACTTTAGGGTAATAAAAAGGCTGGCTGACTTTCAGGCTGGAAGTGGTGGTGGGAAGCCCCCATGTGCCAGACTGTGTAGGTCATTTGCTCTAAAGTTCAAGTGACAACACCATTTGCTCTAGTACTCCCTTGTTCTTTAACTAGATTTTCATTTAGCCACAGTAGCTCTGTTTCAGCTGCAATTCTGGCTGGAACTTTTCCTAATGTTGCGAGTCCTGCCTCTCTGGGAATCTGAAGGGAAGACTGGCTTCTGTGTTGTTTGAAGCCCCCTCCTCTTACAGTTTCTGCTGTGACTTCCTCCTTCTTTCTCTTTTCCCTCCACTTCCTTTTCATCATCCAGAAATGTAGATAATCTCTCTTCAGTTGCTACCGTTCCAACCATTCTCCCTGTCACTGTTGTCTTCTGCCCTTCACTGTAATTTGATGGGCTCTGGGGAAGAGTTGAAGAAAAATCTGTATGGTTCTTCTGCCATCCTGAACCTAAAAGATATAAACACCTTAAAGACAAACAAGGAGAGATTAAGTACAACGACAGTTTTTCTTTTCTCCTGCTGTAACTGTCACACATACAACAAATGACTTCACTATTTGTTTGCATAATGGTTTTTGGGAGGTAGGTCTTATTTGCTACCATTTTTACAATGTTAAAAAGTTAAATAATTTGTCTGAGACTATATTTTATTTGTAAAGAAAAATGCCAAGCTATAGCTAGGCAAGGACAACCTGACTCTAAGTCCATGCCTCGACTCTAAAATATGTAGTACTTCTAAAGTTATAGAACTCTGTCCAGAAATATCACTGCATAATGTCACTTCCTATGCCATTAATCATTATACCTTGCGGTCACTTAGTGGTTCACAGTTTACAACATACTTTAATAGAATTTTTGTTAATTCTGACAATTATCTTGAGAAATAAATATCATGAAGAAGTTGATGGGAATTAAGTAATTTTCTCAAGTGGGCAAACATTCACCATGTGGGAAAACTGACACTTGAGCCTATCAAGCTGTAGTCTTCTGGTTCCTTCCACACCCATTGATTGTTCTACCACTAACAGGCAGAACTTTCATGATGTGTTTGCCCATTTGACCATAACTGAGCCTATCACCACCCTGCAGCATATGTATAAGTTTGCCAGGTAAATGTTAATAATTATTAAGCTCTATTCCTTAACTTGACAAGAAGTCCTTAGATTTTTCCCACCTCACTATCTCTGAAAAATGGTGCAGACCTTCATTCCCAATTTCTGCCTCAACTTACGCCCTTATCATTTCTTGCCTGGGTTACTATACCAGCTGACTGTCTGGTCTGCCAGGTAGTCTCCAACCCATTTTCCATAGGGCAGACATAATCATCCCTCAAAATGCAAATCTGCTCATACAGCTTTTTTTTCCACAAACTCGTTGGTTATTTTGTGGTTACTTACAGATTGCAGGATAAAGACCCATTTGTTGCTCCCAAGACTACCGTTTCTCTAGTCTTATTTTCCACTTTTCCTTAATATATTTCCCTTTCTCCTGCATGGGACTTACCATACTTCTATGCACCCTTATGCCTTCTCCATCTGCTAAATTCCTACTGATTCTTCAAAAGGCTTTCCTCTACTCCAGGGCTCTTCCCTTGGTTCAGTTTAAAAGCTACCACCTCACACCTGTGAGAATGGCTGTTATCAACAAGACAAGGAATAACAAGTGCTGGAGAGGGTGTGGAGAAAAAGGAACTCTGGTACACTGCTGGTGGGACTGCAAACTGGTACAACCACTGTGGAAGGCAGTGTGGAGGTTCCTCAGAAAATTGGGAATGGAGCTACCATTTGACCCAGCAATCCCCCTTCTGGGGATCTACCCAAAAGACTTGAAAACCTTTGTCCGCAAAGACTTACGTACCTCAATGTTCATCGCAGCGCTGTTCACAGTGGCTAAAACATGGAAACAACCAAAATGCCCTGCGACAGATGACTGGATAAAGAAGCTGTGGTACATGTACACAATGGAATATGACTCAGCTGTAAGAAAAGATGAAATATTGCCATTTGCGACAAAATGGATGGACCTGGAGATCATCATGCTAAGTGAAATAAGCCAGACAGAAAAAACAAAGAACTGTGTGACTTCCCTCATATGCAGAATATAAAACTGAAAGCAAAGAAAAAAGAAATGAAGAAACAAACAACCCAAGGACACAATCAATAGTTTAATGTTTACTTGGGGATGAGTGGGTTAGGGAGGGGAGAAAGGGGAGGGGGTGGGAGAGGAGGGAGGGGGGGGTAAATATAAGGTGATGGAAAGAGAAGTCACACTGGGTGGTGAACTTATTATACAACAAGCTGACAATGCACTGTAGAATTGTATGCCTGAAACCTATATAATCCTTGCTAACAGATGTCACCCCAGTAAGTCTAACAATAAAAATGAATATAAAAAAAATAAAAGCTTCAACTCTGTTTACTTAATAATATAGTGTTTGCATTGCACTGATGAAGCCCACAAACCAAGACCAACAGCAACACATCTGTTCATATGTTTTTTTTAACTTGTTGCCGCAATGAAGACCATGCACCGTGAGAAACTGCAGGACATCTCAATGAGGGGGTGCTAGGAGGGGCTTGTTCTATGATTGGGGCTTGACTAGTTGATTTTGGAGAGGATTAAAGGGTTGGGTACTGTCTGTAACACATTTCCATGAACTTTGTGACTTCAAACAGCACCAATTTATTCTCTTACAATTTTGGAGGTCAGTTCAACATGAGTTTTACTGGGTTCAGATCAAGGTGTTGGGAGGACTACAGTCATTGGGGAGGCTCTAGAGGAGAATCTGCCTTTCCCAGATTCTAGAGGCTGCCCAATTCCTTGGTTTGTGTCCCCATCCTTCATCTTCAAAAGTAGCATAGCACCCTCAAACTGCCCTCCCTGATTCTGACCCTGACCCTCATGTCTTTCTCTTTCTCTCTAAGGATCCTTTTGATTATACTGGATCCACACAAGTAATCCAGGATAATCTCCCCACCTCAAGGCTAGAGGATTAGCAACCTTGTTTTCCCTTTGCCATGTAAGATGGCAGATTCGCAGTTTCTGAAGCTTAGGACTGTGACATCTGTGGGGCCATATTCTGCTACCCACCGGTACTCTCAGGAAGTGCGCTTAATTTTGTGATTGGGTGTTTTAACATTTTTTTTTTAGAGGAGGTAGAACAAGACTAAAGTTGTCATTGGTAAAAGAGGCATCAGTCACTGAAGGTCATAGTCATTTTTGTGGTTTGTATAGTGTTCTTGTTTTCATCTGTTTTCAGACATGAATACACATACTCTTGTTTTTGTCTCACTCCATCACTGTCACAGAATAACCTTGTCTGACTTGATGTTCTGGAGAGTATGTATGGAAAGTAACGGAAGCTCTGGCTTACCATTAGTGCCATCGGGCTACTGTTTCTCTTTCCCACCATCATGCTGTTTATCGTGTCCACAGTCATGAATTGGCAGATCTGTACTCCTATGCTGTAAGTTCCTTATGGACAAACACCACACTTGAGTTAATATTATTTCACCAGGTGTGTATTCCAGGCACTAGATACCTACTTGTAGAATTAATATAACTATTTAATGCCTAAGATAAAAAGCCTACTTAAAATATGGTGAGCAGACAAGAAACATTGGCATCACTAGGGAGAATGTTCTAAATGTAGAACCTTGGACCCTTCTTCTACCAAATTATACTCTGCAGTTCGACAAGATTCTCAGGTGATTTGTGTGCACACAATGTTTGAACTGGCCCAGTCCTGTTGATTCTTATCCCAAAGGTAGTAGAGATGAAGATATATCTCAATCTTGATTTTTAAGGTGTTGATGAAATGTTATTTTCCTCAAAATGAAAGTTCTTTAGGAATTATTTTTCTATAGTTTTGTTCTACATTTTATTGTTATTTACAGGAAAACTAGTTTATGATTTTCATGTCCATTGAGGTTAGAGGGAAAGCACTTAAAATTGTAGTGGGGGAGCTTCCTATTCAGTAATTGAAAATATTTTTTGCTTCTAAGGCCTGCCAGGCAATGGCCTCTTAGAATTTTCTATAAAATTCCTGAATGCATCAATGATAGTTTTCTCTAAAAGTACCCTTTTAAAGGACAGGGACACAAACATATGGTGATGGAAAGAGAACTGACTCTGGGTGATGAACACATAATACAACACATAGAAGTTGTAATGTACAATTGTACAAGTGGAACCTGTGTAAGTTTTACTAATCAATGTCATTCCAATAAATTAAACAACAACAACAAAAAGGAAAGAAAATAGAAGGATAAGCCAAGATTTGCAAATGGACAGAAGGAAAAAAAATTTTCATAACAAAGGGAAAAATACCCTCTTATTTCTCAGATGTCAATTTCCTTTTAGTAACTTGCCTCTGAGGCTTTAGATATTGTCTTTGACAATGGTATTTGCACTACTGCGTCCTACTCCTTTTCCCCCTTCTCTTTCCAATCATCTTCCCCTTTTAGTAATCTGTGTTACAAGTACGAGTACACCTCATTATGTTCATTTGGAAGTTTCTATGTTCAAGGCATGGGATTGCCATTTCAGAATTTTCAAGACTTTCCTAAGGAACCACCTTAAATTTTAAGATAAAAAATCTTGGCAACACAGGTTGTAATATTTAAATTTATTTTTATATTTAGCTTCAGGTCCGCAAAGACTTTAAAGAAATGACGCTTTCAGTAGATTGAGCTTGCCATCATTTTTTATGTGGCAGTAAGATGAAACATTATTTTCAGGGTTCTCAGAAGAACATGACCTCAGGCCTTCCAAAGGGCAACCAAAGAGTAAATCATTTGAAGTGTCATGGCTGCACTCATCACTCAGTCTGTCTTAGCATTGAGGTAGCACGAAAGACCGTCATTTTTAATTTTTTACCCTTTCAACTAGCTCAGGTTGCAGGTTGGTGCTGTGATTTAAATTTATACACATTTTCAGTTTCTGACTGCAACTCTGTCTTTTATGTCACAAATAGTGAACCCCAGGGCCTCCATTTTGCATCATCAAGAACAGATGGTAGACTACTAAAAATGACCTACATATCCACCAATGACTAAAAGCTTGCAGCAACAAACGTACCTTCCTTGGAATTACCTTTTCACGTTGATTGTGAAACACATGTGAGGTGTTCCTGACACGAGTCAGTGAGCCTATGATGCATCCAGGCATTGTTGTGGTGTCATCACTTTTTAAGAAAACCATGTGGGTTCAACATCAAATGGCCAACCTCAGTAATTAGGTGCTTGCTCTGATAATTAATGCAGTAGCCTCACAAATGTGGCTTAGCCCCAAAAGCTCTGAGAAAGCTAGTTATTGAAATTGTGTCCCAAGTTAGCTCCAAGACTTGATCAGCAAATTCTAGCCCTGTCATGTGAACTTTTTGTGGTATAGTGTCTGGCAATCATATCTAACTGCATGTGATCTTGCGAGAATGTCAGTGCTTGAATAAGAGCAATGAACAAACAGAACATCAAATTTCTTGTTAAACTTGGCAAGAGTGGAAGTGAAATCAGGGACATATTAGTCCAAGTTTATGGGGATAATGGCATGAAGAAAATGGTGGTGTACAAATGAATTAAATGTTTCTCTGAGGGGAGAAAAAGTATCACTGATGAAGAGCGGTTGGGGCAGTCTGTAATAAGGAGAAGTGACAAAAACATTGCAAAAATTTCTCGAATTGTGTACCAAAATCATGGAGTGACTGTGAGAAGCACAGCAGACCAAGTAAACGTTGATAGGGAAACAGGAAAATCTTAACAGAAAATCTTGGCATGAGAAAGCTGTGTGCAAAAATGGTCCTGAAGGAACTCAGTGATAAACAAAAGCAAAGGAGAGTTGAAGACCTTTTGGAGAGGCAAGTAATGTTTTGGGCTGTGTTATCACTGGTGATGAAACATATGAACCAATATGATCCTGAAACAAAGCATCAAAGTGCACAATGGAAGTCAGCCAATTCTCCACAATCAAATAAGTTCCATCAGTTCAAATTAAGAGTCAGAATGATGTTGCCAAACTTTTTTGATATCAGAGGGATTGTTCATTATGAATTTGTACCAACTGGACAAAAACTCAACCAAGTTTACTATTGGGAAGTGCTGAAAAGACTGTGTGAAAAAGTTAGACAAAAACGATCTGAACTTTTCACCAACAACTCATGGCTCTTTCATCATGACAATGCACCAGCTCACATGGCACTGTCTGTGAGGGAGTTTTTAGCCAGGACACAAATAACTGTATTGGAACACCCTCCCTGCTCACCTGATCTGGACCCCAATGATTCTTTTATTTACCCTAAGATAAAGAAAATATGGAAAGGAAGACATTTTGATGACATTCAGTACATCAAGTATAATATGATGACAGCTCTTACAGCCATTCCAGAAAAAGAGTTCCAAAATTGCTTTGAAGGGTGGACTAGGTGCTGGCATCAGCGCATAGCTCCCCAGGGGGAGTACTTCAAAGGTGACTGTAATGATATTCAGCAAAGAGGTATGTAGCACTTTTTCTAGGATGAATTCGTGAACTTAATGGTCAGAACTCGTGTGTGTACACGTGCATGTTTTTTGTGTATGTGTGTGAAAAATAAACCCTTTTTGTTTATGCAACTTTCAGCTGTGGTTTTTATTACTTGTGGCCAAAAGAATTGCTAATGGATGCAATTTAAAATCTGGTCTTCACACCTCCCAAATTTCCCAATTCTAATTCATCTTTCATACTGTTCGATGAGTGATTTTTCTAAAATAGAAAATTGATTGTGTGACTTCTAGCTTAGTGTATGAGGGGCTTCCTTTACCACCACAGATAGTGTCGTGTGCCTCCTGACTTCCTGACCAGCTCCATCTTCCATGAATCCTCCTGTTACGTCTAAGGCTATGGCCCCAATGAATTATCTGTGACTCCTGGAAGGAAATGTACTATTTAACACCTTTGAGGCTTTGCTTTAAACCACTTCTTCTTTCTGGGATATTTTCTAAATCAACTAATGAATGTCCACTGTAATATACCCACTTTTAAGACCCAGCTTGAATATCTGTGTCTTTCATGGTGATTGTTTCCATGGCTATTACCCATTCTGTCACTCCCTACTTCAACCTCTGAAGTCCATGGAAGACCAGTGTGGACTTCCAGGGCAAGATAACACTGTATTTTCATTTCTTTATCATTTTCCATTTAATTACCATTTCTCATTCATCTTTAGATCCCTAGCACCTAACCAAATGCCTGAAACATAGTAGATGCTCAATAAGTGTTTGTAAAAATAAATGTTTGAAAAGATAAATGGGAGATGATTTTTGTATTATAAAGTTACCACTGACTATATACTAAAACTCATTTAAAACATTCCCTTATAAGTTATTTCTCATTTTTAATGAACAATAATGTATATTTTTCTTTTTAAATTAAAATTATTGGGCAACATTGGTTAATAACATTATATAAGTTTCAAGTGTAGAATTCTACAATCCATCATCTGTATATTGTGTTTGTGTGCTCACCACCCATAGTCTAGTCTACCTTTGTCACCATGTACTATTTGACTCCTTTTATCCTTGCATCCTCCCACAACCCCCTTCCCCTTTGGTAACCTTCATATTATTGTCTATGTCTATGAGTTTGTTTGTTTTGTTCATTTGTTGATTTCTGTTTCATATCCCAAATGTGAGTAAAATCAGATGGTTTTTGTCTTTCTTCATCTGACTTGTTTTGCTTAGCATGATACTTGCAAGATCCATTTATGTTGTTGCAATTGACAGTATTTTATCCTTTCTTATGGAGAGTAATATTCCATTGTGTATATTATAGGTACCACATCTTCTGTATCTAGTCATCCATCCAAGGACACTGAGGTTATTTCCATGTCTTGGCCACCATGAATAACATTGCAATCAACATCCGGGTCTTTATGAATAAATGTTTTCAAATTTTTCAGATAGACTCAGAGGAGAGATTGCTGGGTCAAATGGTAGCTCTATTCTTAAATTTTTGAGGAACCTCTATACCATTTTCTATAATAGATGCACCAATTTACATTCCCACCAGCAGTGTATCAGGGTTTCTTTTTTTCCACATCTGCTCTAACACTTGTATCTTGTTGATGATAACCATTCTAACAGGTGTGAGGTGGTATTTCATTATGGTTTTGATTTGCATCTCCCTGATAGCTAGTGAAGTTGAGCATCTTTTCATATATATATAATTTGTATGTCTTTTTGGGAAAAGTGTCCATTCAGGTCTTCTGCCCATTTTAAACACTGGATTATTTATTTATTTATTTGTTGTTGAGTTGAAGATGTTTTTTTATATATTTTGAATATTAGCCCCTTAATGATAATATTTTGAAGCTAGAAAATTTGTATAATGAGGCTGATGAGACAAGAACAATTTTTCCCTTTTTTTGGAGGTAAGAACTATTTTATTGTGCACGTGGCAATTGATTATATTTCTAAAATCTGTACATAGTATATTTCTTGCTTCTTTGTAGAAAATCAAAAAGCAAGATATTTTCCCTCTCTTTTCCTATCAGACCTTATTTGAAATAAAAGGAATATAAAAAAGAAATAGAATAATTTTTTAAATAACATCTTAAGATATTTATTAAAAGAGAGAAGGTTCATGAACTTTATCTAAACTAATAAATATCCAGCAATGATTAGTTTAATACTATGTCGTTTCATAGGTGAGGATATAATATTTTCTTTTTTTAAAAAATCTCCATGTCATGTGATCCTATTTTCTAGAGAAACTGGCAAAGAAAAGTAGAACATTTTCACTGCGATGGGTTTACATTGCTGCTGCTTCCTACCTGGGATTCCCTTCAATCACACTTCTCCACATGTTGGGAGACATTACAGGGGTCACATTTTTCGTATCTGGTTAAGAAGTTGTATTGGTGATACATCTAATTTGGTATGTGGGGATAGATTTATGTGCTTGCAGTCACTCTGTGTGTACTCACACTGTTCCTAGCCATCCTTGTTGTGGGGAAGGCTTCCAGGAATTCTCTACCACCTACTCTTCCAATTCACCCAGAGTTCATGACACGAAGGTACAGGACCAGGGGTCATATCTCAATGTGAATTTGCCCCATGGCTTCAGCACAGGCCAAGTAACGGAGGAAAGAACAGTTTGAAATGATGGAGTCAGAATCTAGTCTATGGAAAAAATATTACAGAAGTGCATCTGGCAGTTAAGTAATAAAAATACTATTTTCAGAATTTTGAAATAATTGTGATTTTTGTTAGTGTTTAATTTTTTTGTGTATGGGATTTCTTATAACATTTTAACAAATATTTACTTTGATATTTGACATTTTAATGTTGTATTCTTTTTCATAAAGGGGGTTTCAACACTGTGCAGACTTCAGGCTCTATAAAACCTGGTTTCTCCAGTGATGAACCTATATCAGATTAAAGCTTTTATAGGCCCAATGTAGGAGTAAGCTAGCTATTAATTTTGTTTTTAAATGATTTATTGATCATCTTTATCTCTTAAATATGCTTAAGATTTTCTGTAGAATTTTTAGACAAAAATGCAGGATGTTTCACATAAATAAGGTTTAAGTTTTTAAAGGATATCATATTTTAATCTGTAGTCACCATAATACTCAGATGCAGAGCAGGTATTGTGTGGTGTAAGGCAAAGCTAGCATCTTAATTGGGCAGGCAGGCGAGAGAGGAACTCACTCAAACTTTGGCATTAATTCAAATCATTTTTTCCTTTACATTATACAATGCTATTTTTTGTTTAAGTTTTCTTTCTTCCAAATATTCCCACTTTTTTCTTTATGGAACAGAGCAATGTGATGACAATAGAAATATAATGTAAATCATTTCTATAGTTTTTAGAAAAGGATCTGCTATTGAATTTCTTTCTATTTCAGGAATGACGCTAATTTGAATTTGCAGGCATTATTTAGCTATAAGTCACATGAAGTGTTCGCAGTTCAAATGTTGAGTCACCCCAGGTGGTCATACAGCTTTGTTCATGAAAGATGGTGGGGCAGCATTGTATACATTGAAAAATGCCTCAGCTGTAATGAACTAATTAGTGGTTTGGATGCTGGTAGCGTTGTGCTTTTCCAAGTGTCTCACGTTGTCCTTGAATTCAACCTGTGATTTCTGTGAGCTCTCAGAAATTTATGTGTGAGTTGCTGATAACGGAGAAAAGTGAGATTCAGGTGTTAGTATGTAACACACATCCATTCTATGGCCTTGTAAGAATGATTCCGGATAGCTCTGGGCTTTTCTAGTTCTGTACCACGCATTCTCTTTTGCTGTATTTTCTGTAAGTTTTCCACTAAGTGCCTTTCTGGGGCATCTTAATGCAGGCATCTGGGAATCATTTATTAGGTCTTGCATGAGTGACCCAAGATAGTTTTGATCAGTCTTGTCCCTCCTTTAATTCATATTTGAGAACTAAGTTTATAGTTAGAGAGGAATGACTCTTGCTGCCTATCCTGGGGTGCACAGTCATTCTAAGAGTAAAATAATATTGATTTAATATGATGTGGCCCCTCACACGATCATCATATTTGACAGATGACCTGGTTGTATTAGTCTAATGGAAAATGTATCATACATTTTAGGGTAAGATTTCCCATTCATTTTTTTTTACCTTGTTATTATTTTCAACATTTACTTCAAAAAGTGTATCAGAACAGCAAATTATAGTTGTTTGACAATTCATTCTAGGATCAATTCACAAAGTCCACGTTTTTGTCTTTTACAATTACTGAATTATTAGTTCAGGCAGTAGTCTAGATGAGATGTTAGAATTCAGGTGAGGACTACAATCAAGATAAAATGTTTAACCTGTTTGCTAAGCAGGGTAACTCTAAGTAGAGAAAAAATAAAAGGAGTCTTTCCAATGAGCCCTGTGGTGTTTGTCTGGTATACTGCCAAAAAAAAAAAAAAATTCTTTAATCACGTGAATATTAAGGAATATCTCAATTTTGAGAGAGACTCACTCTGTATTTATTATTTCATTTATTACCTTGTTCAACACGTAGTTATTGAATTCGAACTGTCGTGGAAATTCAGAGAGCCACAGGACTGAATAACAACTTCGGAATGCTTCTTGGTACTTGCAACGCCTGCTTCCGCAGCACCTTGATCCGAGTTATTCGTACCTACACTGAGTGTCTATGAGACCCCGTGCCTTGAAGTCACTGCAGTCCTTCTTTAGGAAGGACCATAATTTGCCCCAAGGAGTCCTACCCTTGAGTTCTAGCACCTGGAAGCTTACTGAGGCAACCGTAAAGACATCTTAAGCAAGAAGAGTAAAACAAGTTAATGAGCTTTTTTGTGATACAAATTGGTGTCAAGAATGAAAATGAGGGCGCTGTGCATTTCGCCACGCCCCTTGCCCAGGGTATATATAGAGACGGCTGGGCGGCCAGGACACCACTCCACCGAGGACAGGCATTCTCCTGCTACCGAAGCCCTCCGCTCCTGGCACCATGCACTACAACAACTTCTCCGGGGCCGTCTTCCCAGGCTGCTACTGGGGCAGCTACGGCTACCCGCTGGGGTACAGCGTTGGCTGTGGCTACGGCAGCACCTACTCCCCGGTGGGCTACGGCTGCGGCTACGGCTACGGCGGCTGCGGGGGCGCTCTCAGCTACAGGCGGTACTGGCCGTACGCTCTCTACTGATTGGCTGGCGTGCCTGCCGCGGCGCTGGGAGGCACGCCCCCTCCTTTGCTCCTGCACCTCCGGGTCCGCCGTTCAGACCCAGCGCCGGAAGCCCGAAGGCAGCAGAGGACACACCGCGCGAACCTTCTGGCTGCCTTACCCGGAGGATGCTTACTGGGACATTTTCAGAAACTTTAAGGCCAAACATGTCTTACTTTTGGCTTTTTCACCCTCCTCATGACTCTTTCCATGACAAAGTGTGGATATGGCTGTCAAATCCTCAATAAACTTGTCTCCCTCAGCATAGTAGTCTCACCTGAGTGGCGTTTCTTTGCTCCGGGGGCGCATACTTCCTGTTACACTGGGGTGGGCGGGGTGAGGAAGGGGCAGTGAGAAAGCACGTGATCCGTGATCTCCTGGGACGAGCAGGCTGCCTGGTGAGAAAAGACCGATGCCTGCACCGTTCCTTGCTAGGTGTCCGTCCTGACCTCACCGCTGCTGCTCCTGGGGACAACCCGACATCCAAGGGCCTTTCAGTTATTTCCATGGTGGTGTAAACGAAGCCCTAACTATCGTAGAATAAAGGACCATGTCTCCCATTTAGGGATTCGGGAGCACATATGTGAGGAGTCTGAGAATCTTTCAGGAAAGGGATAATTCCCCCCATCAAATCAACTCAGATGTTTGCTTTACAGCTTAGAAGCTCCAGTTTAGAAATAATGATGGAAAGCTTCTTAATCATTGTAGAATCAATACCGGGTAGTGAGTTTCACTCTTCAAAGATATGAGCACTTTTTCACAGACCTGAGAAAAAAGGTAACCCTAAAGAAGAATTTCTGAAACTGTATCAGCCTTCCTGTGTTCCTTTAGAAGAAAGTCATATTTCTTTATAATCCAAATCAACAATGTCTCGAGCCTCCTGATGAAACATTTTGGGTATAGTACAAACGTTCTTGGTGACAGCAAGATTTGGCTTAATGCTGTTCTTTTATTGAAGTCTGCATGTGGTTATACTGTGTACGATTCACTTGGAAGCTAAAAATGTAAAGGCTATTGGGGAGTTCATTTTGGAAGAGAGTTCTTTTCTCTACCATATTTTATTCAATGGGTGTATAAAAAAAAAGAGGAAAAAACATCCTGTTCAAGGATCTATTTAGTATGTTCTTTTCCAGTAACCATTAAAATCTCCAGTTTGAAACTTTCTAGCACGTTAACTCATACTGAGAATTGTCATTTAATCAATGATACAAGTTGCAATAGAACAAGACAAGAAAAGAGGGATAGAACAAGACAAGAAAAGAGGGATTTTTCAGGAATAAGAGGGTAAGATTGAAATTAGCAGGTATCTGTTTGTTCTTAAATGATGACTGAGTTTCATAAAAATTTGTGCTTTAAAAGACATCAGAGAGCATCTAATTCAGTGTTTCTGAAATTATGGTGTGCAGGAGCATCACCTGGGTAGCTGGCTTATAATGTAAATTCTTAGGCTTCACCTCTAGGAATTCTGACTTGGTATGTCTGAGGTATGGTCCAGAAATCTAAATGCTTTTCCAGCTTAATTGAGGTATAATTGACAAATAAAATTTGTATATACAGAGGGTGCCAAAAAATGTACACATTTTAAGAAAGGAGAAAACCGTATTAAAAGTGGAATATAGAGTATATACCACTAACAAAAGATGAATACAAGTCACGTTTGACTTCTGCTCACAGTGGTCACCATGAGTGTCCAGACACTTCTCATTACAGTGAACTACTGCTTGAGCAATGTTGAGCAAAGTGTCCACTGGTATTACTGCACGCATCCTTTCAATTTCTTCCTGAAGTACCTCCAGTGTAGCCAGTTTTCTATAGTACACCACATCCTTTAAGACCCTCCATAGGTAGAAGTTAAGGGGTGTTAAGTCAGGAGAATGTGGGGGAAACTCAAACATTGTTCTTGAATTTCAAATACCACTTCAACACAGCCTTGTGCTCCTCAATCAACAATGGTGCTTCCGCTATTTTTTTTGACTATCCTGTGTGACACTAGCATTCATTTTGAGGGAATATAATATTGCTTGTTGCTACTGTAATTCAATTCAACTTCAAAAAGTAATACATAGATAACATCTCTTAAAGTGTGTATACATATTTTTTTGGCACTCCAGTATTTCAGGTGTATAGCAGAATGTTTTTATAATTGTATACAATGTGAGATGATTACCACAATTAAGCTAATTAACATATCCATCACATCATATAGTTACATGAAAAAGTGTTCAACATCACCAATCATTAGGGAAATACAAATCAAAACCACAGTGAATTATTACCTTACATCTGTTATTAAAAAGGACAGGACATAAAAATGTTGGTGAGAATGTGGAGAAAAGGGAACCTTATATGCTGTTGTTGTGAATGTAAATTGGTTCAGCCATTATAGAAAACAGTATGGAGGTCTCTCAAAATGTTAAAAATAGATCTACCACAGGATCCAGCAATCCTTCTTCTGGGTATATACAAACCTAAAGGAAATGAAATCACTATTTCAAAGAGATATTTGCACTCTTGTGTTCATTGCAGTATTATTCTTAATAGCTAAGATATGAAAACAATCTGTAGACAAATGAATGGATAAAGAAAACAAGGTATATATACCATAGAATATTATTAAATTATAAATTATTAAAATTATAAATTTTAAAATAATTTATATTCATAATAATTTAATATATAATAATTATTAAATTAAAAATATTGTGAAGAAGTAAGAACACACACACATTTATTAATTAATTTATTTGATTTTACTCAGGCAACTGAGTCCTCCTGAAGGAAAATTGTTTACATCTCAACAAGATAAGGCACAAGAAGGAATATACTTTACATCCCCAAAGATGTACAAGATGTGCTTTGAAGTAATACCATGTCTGTGCTCAGCACCTTTCAACCATAGCACCTGAGCTAAAAGGTTTGATGCCATGCTCTGCTTGGTGGAAAAAGTATATTATTGGATGATTTTATAAACTTATATATTTTCCTATGTAATATGAAAGTGTTCCACATTACTCGATGTCATGATAAAAAAAATACACCTATCAGATCTCACCCTTGAAAATTCTGATGGAAAAATCTTCTATGGGGTCTCAGATTTGTATTAAAAAAATCTGTGCAAGTTATTGGCTTTTGTGCCACTAATTTCAAACTATTACAGAATCATTTATTCAAGGCTTTTCAGTTCCTATCCTTTTCAGTTTCCTCCATTTATTTTAAATCTAGGAACAAAGAGATTCATCCATATTTATATAGGATTCCTAAAAATAAACACAGAATAAATACATCTTATGGACAAAGTGAGAAGACAGAGTAGGGAAAACATTTGATGCTGTATTCAGGCTCAGCTGTGTTCTGAAGGGAGTCAAGTTAGGTGTTTGTTTCTAAGTGTGGGTCAGTTTTGGTGTTGAGTAGAGCCGGGTTTAGTGCTCTGTACAGAGTTGAAAATAAGTGTGACTAGACTATCCAACAATTTTCCTTAATAAACATGGAAAAGATGTTAAACATACCTTTGCTAACATCTTGTAACTCCTCCTGAATTCATAGCCATTGTGGATTGGAAGCCAGATGTCTGCATGTTTTATGACTTAGATTCATCTCAGAAGGTCACACATGAGGAACAGTATTGTTTTTTTGCCTGCTTTCTCATTAATTGTTTATATCTCCTAATTACTTGAAAAATTAAGCTGTGTATACAATGATTTTCCTGCTAAATAGAGCCTGTTGAACTACAGAAGCTGATTTGAATATTAAAGGCATTTTACTCTTATCTACAAGAGAACCTTGGCGGGGGCGGGGGGGGGGGGAGAGGGAGAGGGAAGGAGAGGAAGAGGGAGAGAAAGGAGGGAGGGAGAGAGAGATACAAATTTTTTTTATAGGATGCTTCAGACTAATTATTTCTGGAACAAAGGCATGGCTAGAGAGTATTCTGAAGTAATTCCTTGAATTAAGAGTGACTAAGTTTTGCACTGATAGAATCATATTGCATAATCCTGACTTGAATCTAGAGTGCAATGTTATTTCTGCTCTGCTTATTATTTTCTTATGTGTAATTACTTGTTTCCATAAACAACTTATCTTGATGAAGGAAGGATCTCGAATGCTGCAAGATTCCTTAAAAATGTGTTTTTAATATTTTCACTTTCTATATATCAAAAACGTACTCTCATGTCTTTCACTAATGTTTACCACCTGGTTCCAGCCTTTCTGTGCACTCTCATAAGCTCTCTGCTCTAATCGTTAGGCATCCCAATTACTTGATTATTCAGATGTAATGATTTATTAGCCATAGCAGAATACATGAATGCTAATTTATAGTTACCCATTTGGTTCACAGGAGAGATTTAAAACTCAAAAGAATGTTTCAAGGCTAACTGATAGAAAATCTGCCTTGTGCTATCCTGTTAAACATTTCCCAAGTATTCTCGAAAGGCTATTTTGAAGGCATCTGACATCTGCCCTCTGTCACAAGGTTGGTTGAGAAATGTTCTCCAAATGGCACTCCTTATGTCACCAACCAGGTGTTTGATGACACTGTCCAATAAAGATGTTGGCTGTGAAATAATGGCTCAAGAATGTGAAGATGCCAGAGCCATCATGAGTCTAATACATGTAGGTCTTATACCATATTTACACTGTTCTCAGATACAAGAAATGACCAAATAATTTTTCTCCTCATTTTTTCCTTTGCCTGCATTCTCTTCTCTTTGCTTCTATATCTTTGTCCTTAAGTTTCTTACTTCTTAGAGGACCACAGGATTTCCTACTATTTCCATAGATTTTGTTAAGACAGGATCTATTCCTCAATAAATTTGAGTGGTTTCTCAGCAAGAAGAGAGGTCAAGAGAAGTGCCTTCCCAGCACAGAGAAATCTCAGTCACAGTCAGCCATCCTTTTCAAAGAGTCACACTGGCCCTGCCTTCTAGACCTGATAAAAAGCTTTCAGCTCTCATGAAAAAAATTTTTTATTCTCAGTAGGAGAAGGTTTTGCTTGCTCTTTTGCCAATAGCCTTAGACACAGGAAACAAAGCAAAAACTGGAAATGCTTCATACTTATGTGGGTATGACTTTTGACTTTCCATAATTCTTCAGCCAAAGGGTGGCTTTTCTCAGAGTCATCCAAAGTATAAGAGCTGATGCCCAGTGGACATGACCAACTCATGATTTTCTGGTGGCATTTGTGAAAGTAAATCCTTCTTAAAAACCAACCAGCCAACCAAGCAACCAACCATCCAACCAGCCAACCAACCAGCCAACCAGCTGACCAACCAGCCAGCCAACCAACCAGCCAGCCAACCAACCAACCAGTCAAACAACCAATCAACCAGCCAACCAGTCAGCTAACCAGCCAACCAGCCAACCAACCAACCAGTCAACCAACCAACCAACCAACCAACCAACCAACCAACCAACCAGTCAACCAACCAACCAGCCAACCAACCAACCAACCAACCAACCAACCAGCCAGCCAACCAGCCAGCCAACCAACCAGCCAGCCAACCAAGTAGCCAGCCAACCTTGTGTATACCTCTAAGCATAATTACCTTTGAGCTATATGCTTGGTGAGCATATGTAGTCATCCCATTGAGCTTTTATGATTCTGTAAACCTTCTGAAGTGGGTTTATTTGAGATTTTAAGTGAGGCTATCATTTCGGTTGTATTGAAGCATAGTGTTTCAGTCATTTCAATAATAAAAATAGTTACACAAAACAAGCAACATTTAATGTTTCTTCTTCACAACCACATAGGTTAGTTTTCTTCCAGGTTCTATGCTCATTTTACACAGGAGGAAGCTGAATTTGAAAGGTCAACGATGTTCATGGTCTCAGAGCTGGACCTTGGGAGAGCAGGTGTGTTGGATGCTGCATCTTGCTGCCTGCCTCCTACTAACCAGAGTCTGATTGAATCCAGTAGAACTGTGTGCTACATGAAGGGACCTCATCTGTCTTGTATCCCAAAATAAAGCACAGCATTGGGCTCACATTGAGTGTCCAGTAAATATTTCATAAATAAAAAGATAGAATGGTATCTTTTTCCAAATTAAAACGAAGAATCCCTAATTATGGCAGTGGGGTCCTTTAAAAATGATTTGTCCAAATATGAAAATAGGACTATAAAGTTTGGGTGTTTTGTGACACCCAGGAGAGTTTTCATGACTGTGTGGACTTTGAGCCCAGAAACGTATTTCTGAGGTGGAGTGGTGGGATATCGGTGCCATTTTGTCAGTGTCTCCTGAGAGAATGAAGTAGTAACATGTAGTAATTTCAATTTCCTCAGCTCTCTCAGGGACTTCCATTCAATGGTGTCTCTTAGAATTTTAAAAAATATCCAATGTAGAGTATTTTTCAGTATAATTATTCATAAATGACAAAAATTATTGGATGTTTTGCCTTAGAATGGTGAGGTGATAAGCTGCATGGCCAGAGAAAAAAGACCAGTGAATGAGGAAGAAAAGGGGAGGGAAAGAGGTGTGCTTATCTGATAAAAATTTTCTTCTTGCCCAAACTCTAGGCTCCCCTGAACTCCCTTCTCAGCTAGACTCTGACTTTTGTTTGTTTCCTCACTGCCTAACTTGAGTGAGAAACCTGCTAAGTCAGTTAAACCAGAGCCTCCTACCCTCAACAACTGATCACCCTCAATGTCTGAGCAGGTTCCTTATCTTCCGTCATCTTCCAAATGATGTCTGGTCACTCTGGCCTGCTCCAGCAAGAATCCTGTTAGGTTGGTTTAGTCTAAAACTACCCCCTTCCTCTAACGTTTTATCAGTAATTTTCCATCTACTGACTCTCACTCTGTTCTTTGGCTATAAATTCCCACTTCTTTTATTCAGAATGAGCCCAATCTCTCTTCACTAGTGCAAAGCCCATACTACTAAATTGTTGTAGATCCCCTTGAGTAAAGTCAGCCTTCCGTTTTCAGTGTGTCATGAATAATTTTTGGAACACATCTCTGCTCTCAATGTTCCTTCTCTAATTTCCAATTTTGTTTTTGTAATTATATAAAGAAAAATTTTCCTTTGTCACCTGAGTGTTGTGCTATAGTCTCCTTCATCCTAACATCAATTTTAAAGTATAGTTCATCTGTACTATTTTATATATATACTTCTGCTATAATCTCTGTCCTATTGCATCCACTCAACATTTTATAATTATGGCATTTAGCTGTATCTATTTATGCTTATTGGAGGCTTGTTTTGCCTTTGTTTCCAGTTTTAAAAGTTTGTTAAATCTATAAGCTCTTTGATATCTATACCTCAAATTCTGGTATAGACCTTTATGAAGTGTAAGGATGTTTGGTAAATTTATGGTTTGGTGTTGCAACCAGCAAGGTTTTTGTTGTGGACAAGTCTGAAAATTGGAGGATTAAATTTGGAGTCAGTCTGGTTTAACCAAAGACTTTGAAGGCATGGTAATAACTTCTCATTATAGGGACAAAACCCATAAAGAGGAATCCTTCTTCGACTTTGTCAGTTAATCAAGCTCAAACTTCTTTCAATCAAAATGAGGATCTCTTCTTTCTTTCAATAAGATCTAGAAGATTAGTGAGAATATAAATACCCTGGATTTAAAGAATGAAGGAGGTAGAGTTCTTTATCACAGCCCTCTGCAGAGGTTATTTAAGAGTCACGTGGGAAGGAGGATCCAATTACATGTTGTAGTTATCTACCCTGCCGTCTGATCAAATCTTTATCTCCTGGGCAATGCATGATGAGTTCTTCCCTGACGACTTCAACCCAAATGGTTCCTGGGTTGTTGTGGGTATTTCCCGGGTCACAGCACTGACTGTGGACATGGTGGTCCCTTCTTACCTGAGGGCTATACCCTGCATTATCACTATGGAAGTTACTGACCACTTGTCTATAAAAGATACTGGGCCACTGGAGTCTACTGATTAAGCTGCATATCAGAGACCTTGGGACTTCTGGGACATTTTGTTCTTTTATTTTTAGTCTGATTCTACTCTTCTTTGAATCCTAAGATGATGCTAGATCTAATCCAGCTCCTGCATACACTGAATCAGGTTCACTTCAAGATATACTACTTTTCGTCTTTGAACTTTTCCTGAAGTTCATAATTTAAGGTGTGTGGTTCTTATTTGGAATATGTTCTGGTCTAATAGCTTTGTCAGTGGGTTTTCATCTTGAGGGCACTTCTGTTTTCCCCTTAAAAATGTATCTGAGTTGACATAGGAGACGTGGTTTGAATATCTTTCTGGTTTTTTTTTTTTTTTTTTGCTTCAATATCTTTAAGGTGGTCAGTCACCTAGTAAAATAAAGATTGATTTTTATATGTTACCAAAAGATGTTAGCTGTAATAACTGGGCTGAAATGGGGATTTAGTGATGTCCAGGTTAATTTGATTTACATATTAATAAGCCAAAGTCTTATAATAAAATTAACTCAATTTATTTTGGATCCCAAATAATACAGAATGTCTATATTGAAGTATATATCACATACTAGCTCAGTATGGAATGCAATTAGAAATTAATTGAACATATTAATTAACATGTTTAGTTATGAACATACATTTATTTATTCTACTATTTTCTTTAATATTATCTCATGTCTGGAATAATATTTTTCAATGTGTGGTTTCTGGACCAGCAGCATCGGCATCAACTGGATAGATTCTCAAGCTTTCTGACACCTTCCACCAAGACCTGCAGAATCAGCAATGTGTGTCTTGACAGCCATTAGGAGATGCTGATGCATCTATGAAATACTGCTCTAGAATACCAAGGGTACTGGTCCATTAAATTAATATAGGCTAGCTTTGGTTAACCACTTTTAAGAGTTAGATTTGGAATGAAGAAAAAAAACCCCAATGATTTTAACATACGTTTATATTGTACCTTATAATTTCATTGTATATTCATCTACATTGTCTTATTGGAGCTTCCCCAAGCTTCTTCAATTAGGAAAGGTAGTTATCTCCTTTTTACAACTTTGTGGTTGAGGCACAGATGTGGTGTTACTGTCCAAGGTCAGACAGATAGTAGGCAGATCTCAGGTCAGAATCCAAATCTTCTGATTCTCTTATTGTGGTCCTTTCATTATATTATAATGCATATTGACCAAATTACACTCTAGTAAGTGATTAAAAATAAAAATATAAGTAAGTGCATTCAAAGTTTAGATACATTCTTGGACATTTTGTACACATTATTAAAGGAAATAAACTTCATTAGTGCATTCTTAACTTTCAAGACCAATTCTTTGTTCTGTCATCTAATATTAAATATATTTCCAATATCATCTTTCATATGATTTGAGCCCCTATACAATAGTGGATTTAAACATGATCATTTCAGGATTATATAGAAATTTGAATATATTCTGTTCATTAACTTTTCCAAAACATACACCAAGTTTCATGCCATCTTCCATTATGCTTTTCTAAACAATGGGATGTTTTAAGAAATTAAGCACAAATTGGGAGAATTGTTTTTGTTTTATTAAATTTGTGCTTGCACAATATAATCTAGTTTTTCCCTGTTTCAGTCCTGTCACTGAGTCTTTTTCCAGTAACTCTGATCATATCCTAGGGAATAGTTAAACAAGTGAAATCCAGTTGACTTAACGATTTAAATACATGTAAGACATAGTGTCTGGTCACAAATTTTTTAGTTTTTGTTGAAAGGCTGATGTTACATTTCTGATATGTTTTCCTCATTCTGAGTGGAGGCTTGGAGTAAGTCACACAGTCAGTCATGTTAAATGAGGGCAGACTATTGAGGAAAACTTGAGGGAAACTACATCTGTCCATTATCACACATGGTTGATGCTGTGAAACATTGTATTCATCTAATTACTTATTTTTTTATGCCTGATAGATCTTATTGACATCAGTCCTATTTATTTATTTATTTATTTATTTATTTATTTTTATTGAATTCTTTTTTTTTTTTTTTTTTAATTCATTTTTATTGTTAGACTTATTGGGGTGACATCTGTTAGCAAGGATTACATAGGTTTCAGGCATACAATTCTACAGTGCACTGTCAACTTGTTGTATAATAAGTTCACCACCCAATGTGACTTCTCCTTCCATCACCCTATATTTAGCTTCCCCCCCTCCTCTCCCACCCCCTCCCCTTTC